>VXBQ01011586.1:60437-162900 GCA_013400175.1 Phainopepla nitens | reverse complement strand
TTTTTCCCCTGGAGTATCTTACAGAACTGAACAGGGAGCTGTGGTACACGGCTGAGTGTACCCAGGTATCAACCCCACCAGCCCTGATTGATGGACTCCTGGTCTGCATCTCGTGGAGCAGGCTACGCTGCCAGAAAAGAACATACATTCCTACAGTAATGCTGCAGCTCTGATTTCATCGCTTTCATCAAAGAGTGAATAAAAACCAACCCAAATCCAGACACCATCCAACACTCCAATAACAGCAGTTTGGTTGAGTGAGAGGCAGCTTTTCCATGCCCTGATCTCTGACTTCATGGATCTTCCTCGGATTGGATGAGTAAAGCCAGTCTAGTCTCACTGAAATCAGTGCAGTTGCTCTAGGTTTGAACTGGGATAATTTCATAGGAGTTGGCCTGAGAATAATATCTGGACAATTTGAAGTCACTGGCAAAATTTCCATTAACTTTATTAGAATCAGAATCTGGCAATAAGCTCATATTCAGCTTCCCAGAGACACAGCTGAGAATATTCAGGACAGAATATGGTATTTTCAGAGGTTACACTGAGCCTTCACTTCTCTGAAAGCAAGGTTACAGATGTGTGTTTTAACTGCACCAGTCACACTGGAACACTGTAATGCTGGATATTTTAAAACTTGTTTTGATAGGGAAAAGGGCACCTATAAGGAGATTTCAGCATGGCTGTCATGGGGGTGGTAGGAAAGAATATACAAGTTGCTTTTGCAACTGTCTTTTTCTTTTCTTTCTTTCTTTTTTTTTTTTTTTCCAGATTGTGAAGACCCTCAAAATTTAGAAATAGAGGTGCACGTGACAGCACAACATGCTCCTTTTGCTGTAGTGGATCCCACTACCTTCATGAAAGAAGAAGGTCTGTGTTCCCCAGGAAGGACTCAGGAAGGCAATGTCCAGGGAAATTTTTGTACTGCTGGTTCATTTATTCACTTTTCTCAACATAAAGAAATGGAGCTGCTTTTACTAGATGAGGAGACTAGGGCTCGCTCCCAGAGAGAAGGTGAGAAACACATCTTTCTTTCTGTAAGGCAGTGTGGGATCCTGCTGGGAAAACCCTGGTTCCCAGGAGTAGAGCCCGGTGCACAAGCTGCCCTCTTGGTGAGCTGAGAGGGATGCAGGACATTTTGTAGCTCTTTAGAAAGGGCGTCCGGAGGTTGGGAGGAAGTGCAGGAGCCCTCAGGTGAGTGACGGATGTTTCCTAGGCAGGTCCTTATCCCGCAGGTGGTGGGGGAGGAGAGCAGCCGCTTCCCCCAGACATTCACTTCCCGGTCTCTGAGCTGGTTTGGGTGTAGCTCCTGCCGCTGTGTCCAGAAGCTTTGTAGCCTCGGCTTCCTGTTTTGACAACGAGAGAGGGAAGTGTCCCATTACATGGTTATTGCCGAAGAATGAACCCTTCCGTCCAAAGTGTCCCCTGCTTCCCTCGAAGATAGGAAGAGATGGTACACATTTAGCAACAGACAGTGTCAAACTCTGGAGCAGCTCTTGGGTGATGATTCTGCTCCTCTGATTCTCAAAAATGTATCATCTTAGGGGTTACTGCAATAAACAGCAGCTGTTACAACAGTTGGAAGCATTCGGGCATCTGAGTTTAAAGAAGTCTGAGGACAGGGACACACGGCAAACCTTCCAATACTTCCCTCTTAAGTTACCTTATTCCGGAGGTAAATTCCCTTGTGTAGGTGGGAAGCTACTGCCCTCCTTCAGAAGTCACTGCACCTTATTAAGTGTTCCACTTTTTTTTCCAGAAGTGCTTTCCAGAGTTGTACGCTGCTTATGCCTGGAAACGCCTCTTTCTTGTGGATGTGAAAGCTTTACTGCGGGATTCAGTTAATGCTATCAGACCTGCAAAAGTTACAGAGTCAGCAGCTCGATGAGGCTGAAAAGGACTAGGTCTCCGTCAAGAGGTCACATGCAGGGACTGCTTTCAGATATTCCTGCCATCTGAAAGGGCAAGTTTCCCAGAAAGATTTTAGGACTTTGGATGAGAGCTGCATACCTAATTCTCTGGAGGAGTGCAAAGGCTCTGTATTCTACAACTGCTGCAGGCTGAGACACACACTTTTTAGGAGTTACACCTGTATTTTAGAGCTACCGGCAGGATTTTGGATTTTTTGCTGCCAAGCAGCCTTCGCAACATATCCACGGTCCAAAACTCTATGGTAATACGTAATTTCACTGGAGTCTTCGCTCTCAGATCTTCAAAAATGCTGCGAATCCAGGTTTTTGAGTATCGTGCAAGTCATCAGCTTTCTCTGCTCATGACGGACATCTGGTGGCAAAGTGGAGAAACTCGGGTCTGTTCCTCGAAATTTCCCTCGTTGTCAAGTTAGCAATAAAACATTTTTTTCATCTCTCAAACAAACAAGCAAAAACCAAAATCAAACCAAAAGAGAAGCAACCAACTACCCCAAACCAAAAATAAGCAAACCCCCCCCATATAATGCAAAGAGATCTCCTCCCTCCTCCAGACCAATCCTTATGTAATTTTCTGTCCTTAAGCCAAACTTTAGTCTATATTCAATCCCACACCTGCTAAGTGCTTCATGAAGAAAGTCTTTTATACATGACCACGAACAGAGCCTGTACCCCACAGACTACCCATTCCAAGGTGTGGCATGGTGCCAGCAAGGATTAACTACAGCAGTTAATTTCTTCTGGTAGTGGCAGTGTTTAGGTTGCATGCAGTTAAAAGCTGGGCTACCTGTTTCTAGTCAAAGAGGATTTACTGGATTTTCAATTGTCTACTTATGTCAAATCACTCCTTGCTCTTATTTAAGCAAATTAAGTTTTCTCATTGGGGGTTTCCTCCTTGAAAGTGTAAGCCTTTAGTTGGAAGCCTTCAGAATGACAAACAACAAAACAAACAAATAAAAACCCACAAACAAACAAATAGGGTTTTCATCACAATGCCTTAAAATACACTACCTCATCTGTACTCTTGAGGAGAACTATGCAAAATCTTCATCAAGCATCCCAGGTACCAGGATTACATAACCCTAGCAGAATGATACGCATTCAATTAAATTTTTTTCAGGACTAATACTGTTGTTCAGGACTGCCACTGTTGAATAGAGTGGAGAACTTACTATTCCAGTGATCCCTTCTCCATCTCCTGAGCACAGAAAAGACAACTTTGCATTCACACCTTCCCTCCAGATGAACCACAGGCTGCCAAAGTGCCTGTGACAAACCCAGGCTCCTATGCTTATAGGGTGAGCAAGGACACTGCAATAAGGGCAGCTTCGGTCCTCACACTCATTTTGCCAAACAAAGCGGGTATTTTTTTAAAGCAATGTGGAAGACATGTAAGTAATGACATTTGCTTTCTAAAAAAACCCCCAAACCCTACGTTGTACAATAATGACATAGCTGGAATGAGCTATTTGCAGCGCTCCACTTGGAGAGGTTGAAAATGCAAACATGCCTCCTAATTTTAGTGTATCAGTTTCCAAAGTCTGCTTGTGCAATGAGAAAGAGTGGTTGAGTATAATCTTAGTCCAAAGATTGAAGCAGGCTAAAAACAGCATTTGCTATGAAAGCTCAAGTTTTTCTTTTCGCTCGCTGAATGAACTCTCTCCACTGCAAGCAGAGGCAGTTGAAAAATAGTAACACCATCTTATTTGCACATAGCAAACCACTACTCTCTTTACTCAGAAATCCGATCTAAAAATATGCAATGGTAACTTCCCAGATCAGAACGCTTTAAAGAATGGTTATAAATATCAATTCAATAACACAACTGGACTGCTGTCCCTGCAAAAGCAAACAGTTAAAAATGAAATAAGTCACAGTATGAAGTTCACAAACAATTCCAACTCTGTTCCAATACTGGCCACCATCTTCACCCTATCAAACGTGTACTTATGTATGAACAATTATACCTTAAACTTTATTTGAAGTCAACAGTATCAAGGGAATCTGACTTGAAAATGCAGCAATTAAGTAAATATTAATATATTGTATCACTGATATAATTTTTCTGGGTATTTTCATGGTATTTGTTTCTAATTTCGTTTTTTGTTAGGAGTATCTCAGAGAAAGAATGGAATTTCTTCTGAACAATGGAAACTAGAGAGGTACCTGGCTGCAAGAACATGAATGGTGCAAAAAGAGATGACAAAAGGAGGAGAGGCCCTCGCTCCATCCTTTGCTAGTATCAGCTGGTGAGCCATCAGCCAGTGCCCCTCCATGAGCACTGTCTGGCACACTGACTAGAAAAAATAAACACCAGTGGTGGTAGCTCATAACATGAGGATGAACTATCAGATTCTGGTTTTAGTAAGTGGCACTTTGCAGCACTCTGCATTAGAACTTAGCATTAGTTACTAGAATTAGTGCATAATCACTGCCTCAAGGTGGTAAGGAAAGGATCCAGCTGTGTTTCCCACATCACAGTGCTTGGGTACTCTTGGGTACTCGCTGCTCATCCCTCAGGCTATGCAGCTCCCTCTCAACAGAAGAGGAGGATTGGGGAGTGTATTTTGCTGGAACAATTCCCTTCCAATTCTGCCTCGTCCTGCTGCCAGCTGTGAGCACACACATCCCTCTGTGGCTGGTGTGCTGCAGAGAGGTACCTACAACTGCTTCCTAGGGCTGAACACCTGAGCTCACTCAAATGCAGAGGTGCACATTTCTATACAGACAACAGAAAAATTGGGTATTGGAGATGCAAGGGCCCCGCCATCACCTTCTGCCTAAGGTCAAAAAAACAAAAACAAAAAACCCCAAAACAAACAAACAAACAAAAAAAACCCCAACCAAACAAAAGAAAAACCAAAAATCCCCCAAGACCAATGACAATGGTTAAGGAAGGAGCAGCTGTTAAAATTGCTCACAAACACTGCAGGATGGGGCTGGAAAATATCCTGGAGAGGAAAAAAACAGGGTTCTGAAGTCTTATTTAAAGTAACTCAAATGAGGTCTGCTCTTACCAGTGTGCAAAATACATCTTTTCAACACCACTTTTCAATAAAATTGGGATAGACCCAAATAGCATGGGGCCACAGTGGGGACTGTCAGATTATTAAAGTTTGAAAATACAAATGCCATTCCCAGCAGTATCCTATTGTGAAGTCCACTGTACTCAGACTGCCTTTCCCTTACCTATTTGCAAACAGGGGCAAGTTTTCAAAGACAAAGGGTCCTAAGCACCCTCCAAAAATAAATGTCAGAGACCACTCCCTGCTGCTTTAGGCTCAGTTGCTGCTTTGTACCAGAAAGCCAAGTGGCCTCACACCCATTCCATTCTGAACTTGGTGGACATCTCCTTCCTGGGTAGGGCAGCTGCAAGAATACTGACAGGCAGCTTTGTGCCTTTTGCCATCCTCAGCCATCTCCAAGGCTTCCTCACTGCCACCATTACCCCTTCTTGCAGCAGAGCTGCCACCAAGGGGTTTTCTGCCTTGTGGTCTCCTCAAGCTCTGGGGAATAAAACGCATTTCCTACAGTTCTTTGCCATTTACAAAACATCCAGTAGACACCACTAGCTTTCATTCACTTTTGCTTTAAAATACACCTCATACAGTGCCAAATCAAACACAGTATTTTAGGAAGAAGCAGGATCCCACAAGACACTGCACAGGGCAGCAAGTCTACAAAGGCATTTTTAGACATCAAGAACTGTATCAGCTTAAAAAAAACTTTTCAACCCCTGTTGCCTTATAGCTGAGCCTTTTTTTTCATACACTTTTCTTTCAAACACTCCCTCATCCCCCAAAGAGAATATTTTTCATTACCTGTACTTACTGTGACAGCTAAGATCAGCCTTGTGGATTAGTTTCTTAAGGGAACTGATTCAGCAGAGAAGAAAGAGGACATGAATTGTTCCAAATCACCATTTAACATTTAGATTTAAGAGGTGCACATTGCAATAATCATTTTGTTAACAAGTCAGGGGAAGAGCTGAGGTAAGCTGCAGCTGTGTATCAATTTTAGCTGAAAAGATGCAGCTGCCATTGTGCACTAAACAAGTTTCCATGCCAGCTCAAGATGAGGTAACTCAGAAAAAAAAGAGTCATCTTTTTTCTTTCTACAGGAAAGGTTTAGAGGCTGATAAAAGAGATTTTTAGGCATTTGCCTTCTGGAGGTAGGTAGAAACCACAGAGAAAGAAATGTGGTTTCTTTAAAGACTGTTAGAAGGAAGCCTTGTAAAAGGGGAAAAAAACCCAATTTTTCTGTGTCCTTAGTGTTCTCTAAATTAATAAACTTCCTCCTTGGTGAAGCAAAAGTGATAAGCAGCTAGTAATTGCATTGCTTATGGGAGGCTTCAAGTTTCCAGAGCAACAGCACGCCTGTAATGTGGGGCTTGTCTTTGTTGCACTGCTGGCCCAAAGAAGAGCTCAAATTTTCTGTCTCAGCCAGCTTACACACAAGCTCTGAAGCCTCTATCCCTCCTGCAGCGTGCCAGCGGCCCAGACCCTGCTGGGTCCCCAGGGGATGCAGGCTGAGGAGCCACGGCTACCGTAGCTCAGGGTGGGAAAACCAGTTGGGACATGGCCACCCATGTCATTGGGCAGTGTGGATGCTCCCTGGAGCCAGCCCATCCCCACAGGTCAGCATGGCTGTGGGTGCAGGCTCACAGGCACAGCATTGAAAAGCAGATAAAACCTTCCCATGCCAGACCCAGCCCCTGTGAGCTGCTCAGAAGGGACTTGGGCAGCTGATCTGCTCTAGGTCCATGTGGATCTTTGCTCCTACGTAAAAGGATGACTCATACAGGGTGGAAAGAGTAGTCCCTAATGTATTGTTACTGTTTTCATATTTGACTAGTACAGTACTATAATAAATAATGTAAAACAATGAATAAATAATGTCAACGAGAAGATAGGATTAGCTTAAAACTGAGTACCTCCAGCGTGTAGGATGCCAGAGGTCAGACACCAGAAGCTGCAGAGTTGTGTTGACGTGATGCTCTGCTCAGGCTTTCTAGATGGATGGAGCACTGTGACCACCCTCTGTCTCACTGAGCAGAGGTGGTGGGACAGCCTCTGAAGGTACACCAATGCCTGCAGGATTCTCACTCTCTCTGTTTCGAAAAAAAGTGTTGTTAGGACTGCTCTCTGGGACTGACCTCCCACCAGACAGGGGAGGCTCATGACCACAGCACTCTTCCCTTACTCCCCAGGACTGCCTCTGGTCAGTACCAACATCCACCCACCTCGTGAGACATTTGAGGTGGCACTGCCTGGCCCAGGCTGAAATAATGCCAGAGACAAATGTGTTCACCATGAGGACAATCCTGTCCCAGGACCAGCAACATAAGTGGTCACTGCTTAATGTATGGGAGCAGATGTAGTGTGAATTGCCTGTGATGCGGGCCAGATGCTTCCTGAGCATCCTTCATGGCAGCCTCGGGAACGACACTGCTCTTGGCCCTGGGCAAGCAGCTGTGCTTTGTGCTGATGTGAATTAAAAACACTATTCATTTCAAAATGCTACCTGAGGTTTGGGGCAGCTATTTGCAAACTGCTGAGCAGAGCTCCCAGTAGAAACACAGCATTTGGCTTGGGAAGGGAACATTTCTAGCTAACTTCTGGCTTAGAGTAATTCTATTCTCTTACAACATCTTTATTTCACTTGGCTTTGAAGAGATAGAGGAGTCAGATAATTAATTATAAAAGACAGTTAAAAAAAAAAAATAACCAGTCATTCCAGAGTCTTGCAGCCCAAGACAAAACTGATACACCAGTGACAGCATATGGGCCCTTGTTAGTGTGGAACCAAATGCCTGCATCTGATCTCCATTAGAGAAGCCTCTGTTCACTTCCCTCACCCAAAATGATAGGGAAATCCATTTAATCTCCTTCAAACCAGATGACAACACTTGGTGAGTTTTGTTTCCTCCCATTTAAAATAAAATAAAACAGTAAAATATGATAACAGTCCATCAAGTAATGTCCCAGTTTCATTTGTGTGATGTTCAGAACAGTTTGTGGCAATAAAAGGAATGGGTACTCCAATGAGGTATTATGGTCAGCAGCCTGTGGGAAGACATATTTAGTTTAAATACTAATAATAGCCTAATAGCATCAAAGCAAGATAATGGAATGTGACAGATGTTGGATGTTCTCTCTTTGCAGTGTGCCAGATGTATATTTTAAATTACTGTTTGCATGACAAAAGAGCCAAGAGGCCTCGCTTTTGGATTCAGGGCCCTCTGAGGCTGGGCTCTGCAGACAAGAATGCAACCTCTTTCTCGTGATTTAACCCCAGCCAGCAACCCAGCCCCACACAGCCACTCACTCATTCTGCCCTGGTAGCATGGGGAAGAGAACCAGGAGAGTAAAAGTGAGAAAACTTGTGGGTTGAGATGAAGTCTATTTAACAAGCAAAGGAAAACAAGGAATTAATCAGTTACTTCTTATTTTCCAGCAGGTGATCGGCCATATCCAGAAAAGTAGGGCTTCATCACGGGTAACAGTTACTTGGGAAGACAAATTCCATAACTCCAAATATTCCCCCTTCCTCCTCCTTCCCTGGGCTTTTATATGGTGAGCACAATGCCATATGGTCCAGGACATCCCTTTCTCAGTTGGGGTCAGTTGTCCCAGCTGTTTCCCTCCACAACTTCCTGTGCACCCCCCAGCCTACTTCTTGTCAGGGTGGGGTGGAGAAGCAGAAAAGGTCTCGTATCTGTACAAGCACAGCTCAGCAATAATGAAAATATCCTTATATTACTGGCACTGTTTCCCACACCTACTCAAAATATAGCTCCATGCTGATTCCCTCCACTGTGAAAAAAAACTTATGGCACAGAAAACCACCATACTCTCCCTAACAATAGAAATGACAAGTTGTTTTTATCATGCATATCAATATTTTTGCATAGCCTAGGACATCCTTAAAGGTGGAATTGGCAAAATTTGCCTGAAACCCATTTATTTCCCTATGCAGGTCATCCAACAGTGAGCCTGGCTGTGTGGAGCAGTGCTTTGCAAGGTGCTGACTCCAGGCTGGCTCCCTGGACTGAGATCCAAAGCTCCTGGGGGATCACTTCATTTGGGCAGTCAGACAGTGCCACCAGCAATTGGAGGAACCCTTTCCAAGAGCAAATGCATATATATACTACAGACATTTTCTTGGAATTACGTTACTGTCAGGACTGCTCTACACAATTGAGCACTATCATTAGGAAGCTTTTTTAGTATTTGCCCTTCAGTTTTACTTTTGAAGAGGCAAAAAGTTATGTGTAATGTCAATTGCAGGTTCATGTTATAGAAATAACTCCGGAGTGTTGACCTCTGTGTTTCCCTCCCACTAGTGATATCTGATACTCATTTCCATGTAATTTGTCTGTCGTATGAACTAGGACTGGATTTCTAGACTCAGACAAAGCCCTTCACAGACTTTCATAAATATTTATCATTGGTCCATATTATGCCCTGAAATATATTTTTTGTAGACTTGATGCCATCAACAAAATTTTACAGAAGCTGTAAATTAGTAAAATATGGGATCAGTGCTATAGACTAGGAGTTTCCAGCTCACATCCTCTCCAACTTGTTGGCTCTGTGAAACTGTCAGGAGCAAAATACAGAGACCAGCTGTAAGTCTCTATAATCCATGCAGTAAGACTTGCCTTTCCATAAAAACTCTCCAGATTGGAGCTGTATTAGAATTACATGCTGAGATGAGGTGATGTTGTTGGGAATTACTCCAAAGGGTCAACACGGCCTTCCATGCAGCTACTCTGTGATTTGATAAATGACTGTGCTCTTTGCTCTGACATCAAAGTTCTCAGAAGCTGCAAACAGTAAGCACACAGCTACGCCTCTGTCCAGCGTAAACTCATTTGGGACTGAATCACTCTCACACCAGAGGATAACCCCTCAGGCCTTCAACTGCACCCATCTGAGCTCCTACCATCGTCAGAGCACTCAGATGTCCCAGCACTTAATGAAGTCATTCTTACAAGCGTCAGCAGGAAAAAAAAATCTATTTTCACCCAGAGAACTAAGGAACAAGGAGAATGGAACATCTAGTCCATGGTTAGATGGGAAACTGAGAGCTGGATCCTGTTTTTCTCGTTCCCAAATGGTTCCCTAAACATTAGCCTCTTTTTCCTCCAGTAACAGATTCAAGATGTAATAGGATTCTGACATGTGGATTTCCTCCTACAGCCCAGGGTTTTTGAGCATTTGGGGTTTGATCAGCCACTCTCACCACCATGTTTCTTCAAAGAGATGTCCTGAAGTGTTCTAATGAGCAGCTGCAACCCAAAACAGGGAGAAAGAGAGAAATGGTTCACAGATCTTCAGAGCTACTACGCGGAAATGTGGTTAGGATCAAAGGGGACTGCAGATGACAACAGCAGTGCTTAAAAGTGATTTTGAGAGTTGCATTTTCTTGCACAAAGTTTTATGTAACCACACCACTTTGTTCTCAAATATTTGAGCAGGTTAGTGACAGTGAAGAAACTGTAATCATTGTAGCATGACAACACATTGAAGCCAGTGTGGTGAAAGTGCTTTGTATTCCCAGGCACCCTACAGTCATCATCGTCTTCAATATCTGACCATAACTCAGATCCAAGAAACTATTAGAACAAACTAGACTGCCAACAATTGAATAATTAAATACCTCCTTGATCAACTACTTCCTTTACACAGAGGCCTGTATGGTTATTATATTACATTGTCATCATTAAAATCTTTGGCTGTTTAAGGCAGAGCGTACAACCCTCTGTGCTATGAAGCAGAGTTAGAGCAATCCACCTTCAGAAAATGTGGATTTTTTCATTCAAATCATATGTGAATTTAAGAAAATTCAGCTAAGATACTAAGTGAATAATAGTAACAACTAATGAAAACTTCCCCACCCACCAAAGGACTCCCAAAATGTAAAGGGAGCAATTTCCATAGGAGACAGATTACAGTTCTCCCCTTGCTCTCAGGCAATTTTTTTTACTTTTCTTAAGGCATCTCAGCATGGTGTAGACTCTGTGAAATTTCCTGGTAAATGAGCATTGAGGTACAAATAAATACATGTTTGGTAAGAAGCTCTGAACTCCTCTGACAATTAGCAGGTGGTACTGTCCATTTGCTGGTTAGCATGGTTCCATGAGAGAAATGTGAGCTCTAGATGTGTGACCCAGTGAGAAACTCAAGGATATACAATGAGCCATGAAAATGCCACTCTCCAAAGAAGACAGCCGGGAAATTAAGAGACAGAGATCCATCAATTTGCAGATACCAAATAATTTCCAGTAGTTGTTTTACAGCTAATTATTTCTCATCCCAGATTCCTTCCAAAAATGACATGGACTTTACTGCTTAAAATAACAGAACTAAGTATTGCTGCACAAGTCTGCGAAGCTGAGACTTTCTGCCCCCTCCCTGAGACCTGCCTCTTCCCAGCACCCTGTTCCTCAAACTTGCCTTTGCTTCTGTAATTTCTGCCTGAGACTACATAATCTTAAAACTTCAACTCCTCCATAAAAAAATTCCCACAAAGACAATGAAAGAAAATACATCAATAATATGCTTTCATGCACTCTCCTTCCACAGGATTTCCCAAATATCTCTGTCCTTTAAGGATGTGGTCAGGAAAACACTGGGACTAGGGGTTTTCTTTGCAGGATTATTAAAATTCCAAATGACATTTAATTGCAGTTGTGAATAAGTTATCATAATCCTTTGTGCCTTACCTTTAATTAAACATATAAAACAATTTTAATTTCTATTTTCATTGTCTGTGCCCAACTGAAAAAAAACTTGACAGAATCTTAGTTGCAGGACATTTGTTGGTTGTGGCTACAATTGCTAGGCATGCCTCTAGAGGAATCTGAATTAACAGTTGATCAATTTAAATCAACAGTAACTGCATCAATGAAACATCCCAAGTCAGGGTAACATTGTAAGTAAACTATTTACTTTTGAATCTTTTCCAGGGTAGAGAAAATGGCAAGAATTGAAGAAGAATAATGAGATATAAGAAGTGCAAGGGCTGGACGGACTGGATCAGGAGGGAAAATTGAGTGTGGGTATCACCAGAGATGTACTGGAGTTCAAAAAATATAAAAAAAAAAAAACCAACTAGAGCTCAGCAAAGAGACCTACTTCTTGTCTCAATATTGATATGTTCAAACTACAAACTTAAAATAAACTTTCAGCATTACATTCAAAGTAATTGAGTATTTAGAGTACTTAACTCACTTAATAATCAATTTTCATTTGTGTCACTTTTAGCATATTTGTCCTTTTCAACAGCATCTTGGCCACTTCAAAGTGGACCCCTAATGATAGACCTTTCTCATATCTCCGCCCAAACTCAGCATAACAGCATTTGAAAATTATATCTTTCTTTCCCTGTTGATGGCTCTGACTGATTAGAACTTACAGACATTTTGGATTACTGTATATTAAAAAAATCCCTTGCTAACATTGCCAGCACATATTCAAGGTCTACTCAAATTCAGCCCCTTTGCACTTTTCACTGTACTAAGAGAAGTCATCATAAGGTTTCTTAATTTTCAAGCTTACCTTAAGAAAATGACAATTTAAAAAGCTAACAAAAAAAAAAAGTAAGGGTGGCAGATCATGAGGTCTTATTCGCAAATGGATTTGCAACCTTAAGTTTTGCAAAACTAGATTACATCCAAACCAGACACTGATAAGTTTAAGAATGGGACTTACAGCAAGATGGAGGGTTTGCCTGTGTAAAACCTATGTATGTGCTTTTGTACATGGAAGTGACTGTGAACTTAAGAGCATTTTCAGACACTTGGCATGTGCCTTTTCTATAGAACCTTTCTCAAAAGTGCATTGAGATGACACAGAGGACTCTAAAGTGTTATTTTCTCCAAAATATATCAGTCAGCAAGAAGAGATACTTCCAGTCCACCAGCACTGCACACTTGCCCCTTTCAATAGCCCCATGCTTAGGAAACTTTTCATGAGGAAGAATGCCATCAAAATGTTCTAAACCCCCATACCACCATACATATATATATACACATCTGTACATATATACACATTTGTATACTATTTTGGCATAGTAAATAAGAGGAATCTAATTTTACAGAAACACACTTCAGTGGATAAATAGAAGAGAATGAAGGAAACAAAGATTTTGTCTAAGACCTCGGACCTGTGCCTGACCTGGAGTATTTGCAAACTTGATCTTTGCAGTCATTTTGTTTGCAACTAATATGCATGCTGATCCTGGGTTTGGTTTGACCAATTTCTGGTTTTATTAGTACAGTTTTCTTAGCTTATTGGAGGCTGCTGCACTGTGACACATCCTAAATACCTACCAGTGCAATAAAGCTCAGTTACAGCAGCTCCCATTTAATCAGACCTATATGGGAGAAAAGGTAACTCAGTGGGACAATAGGGACTGTTATTGGTTTTAACTTAGATAGTAGAGAGAACCCTCTTTGGCTGCTCCAAACCCAGTTTAGGGTATAATGAACTAGTTAGAAAAATTTTTTTTACTTGTAAACCAAGCAAGAAAGTCAATGAATATGAATTTAACAAGGGTAACAGTTCAACTGGTTCACTCTTCAGAACCAAACTGAGCTTTGAATTAATGCACAAATCTGACAAAGGACAAAACAACATTTAAATTACCATTGATAAATGCCCAGCCAAAAGTAATTACTTCTTCTACTGTGGCTCATTAAGAAACTGTTCCATTAAAGTAGAGTTAAATAATGAAGGAGATGAGAGAGTTAAGGTTCAGGGAGCTCCTGCACAAACCTGAAAATGCTTGTAAAATGCTCAGATTGTACTCTTAAGAGACAGGATTTTTCTCCCTGTTTCCAACCCACCTTAGCTCTCCCTAATATCTCCTCACTGATGAAATGAATCTTGCTTCAGAACCTTGTCTGGAGCTGGAAGGAATCAGGCAGGCTACAAGGGGTTGCAGGGAGATGGTAAAGGGAGAGGGAGCAATGGATTTCAGAGGACTTAAACTGAGCACCACCATGACTAGTCCAGCTGAGCTCAGAGTGCAAGAATATGTGGAGACAATGGGCTTGAGCTGGGAGTGTTAAAGGGGGCTGGATATTGAGCTGCAGAAGGAGGTCAATGCTGTTACATAAACTAGGAAGGCTAGAATAGGGTGACAATATAAAACTGCTGGGTGGCACAGACTGTATTCACATAATCAGGTCTTATTCTGCATTATGGTTTGGCTAAGTATCGCAGCCAACACTTGCTACTGTAACAAAAGACAAAAATAACTGATAGAAATCATCTCACTGAATAACTGATAGAAATCATCTCACTGAACAGCTTGGCTTGATTTCTCCTGTTGTGCTCCAATTTCACATTGCAATATCTCTGCAATAATTAGACATAAATGGACAACACCGGGCACCAAGAATCACTGATCACTTAATAGAGAAATAACCTGTATGATCATGTCTCATGGCCAGCCCACAGAGTTTTACACTTCTACCATCCTCATTTCAAACATCTGTTCATTAAAATAGCTAAATACTTGAGAAATGAATAATTATATTTTTTTAAGAGGGAAGAAACAGAAGTGCGACACTGTTTGCAATGATCCATGCACACCTTCAAACAACTCAGGTATTTTGCCCCGTGGAAGTATGTTGAGGCTAGGACTCTTAGGATAACATGAATAAAGCATCTGGAAAACTAACTTTGAGGAAGCAAACCCTCTGTATTAGTTACATAGCTTTGTCTGTCAAAAACCAAGAGTGATCTCCGAATGAGAGGAGCTGCTACAAATTTCAGATGATACAACTGCCCTGTTTCCATTTCAACTGGAAAAGCCTACTGACCTGGCTGGCTCTAACATTACCGGAGGTGAGACCAGAAGAGATACAGTGTTGGGTCAATAGATACTGATACCTGTGAATCCAATACTGATACCTGTGTATCTAATTCAAGAGTTTGCTTTCTGAAACTGTATCCACCTGCATTGCTTTTTATTGACAGGCCATTATGAATGTGCCTCTGGCAGATTCACAGCCAATGGAAATGTAGGCATGTCCCTTGATGCTGTCTAAAATGATTTATAAAGAATGGATAATGGGACATGTACCAGTGAAGAGGTCAGAAGCTATGTAAAAAACCACTTGCCCAACATTCCCTGTCAGCAACAGGCTGGTTTGTCCCAAACCTCTTTGGTAAAACAGGAGTCTTCTCAATGCCACCTCTGAAAGCACGGGCCACAGCTTTTAGGAACATTTGGCTCTTCAGTTAGCCTTTATTCCATTGTGAGAGGGTATGGACAGCTGTCCTGACATCTTTGCAGGAGACACTCCTGCAAAGGCACTCCACCCATGAGAACAGAAGAGTGAATTATGTCTTTTCACACACCAGACAAACCATGCACCCTTGCTTGCCACCCACACTGCAAAAAACCCCAAATATGTCATCTGAAGAACTGGCTCAGGAGCTCTTGCTATATGCTTTGTCTTCCTTGCCCATGCTAAGATCAATGTCAAAACAGTTTTTCTGGGCTTCAGTCTAACTCTCAGTCTCAGGAAGACAGGACATCCACATCCTTAAAATCTTTAGGTGACACAACACATAGACAATGGTCTATGGTCACATTTGCAGTGGAAAAATTCATATAAGTGGGAAGTTTCGTGCAGAGGAAGCCTTCTTAGAGCTGAAATAAAATGCAGACTACTCAAAACTTGTAAAGCTTTTGGAAAAACTAATGAAATTGGGGAGGGTAGACAGAGACATGACACAGATGGCATGACACAGATTGGGAACAAAACTACAGATTAGAAATGAAGTTTTTTGTCTACAAGGCAATTGTCATGACATTCCTACTTCATAAGCATCATATTTGGACTGCCCAGAGCTACTAAGTTAGTAGCTTTCTGTCTAAGTTTCCTCAGAGAATTTGCAGGAATACAGAAGGCAGTCGAAAATAAAGTCTAAGGATGTAAACAAAAAGAGCAAAAACGTAACTGAATGCCCTATGGTGAAATTAAATTTGATAAACTCTCAGCTTAAAAGGCAGAAGGACACCCAGTCAGAAATATGTCTTCTGCTGACATAGAGAAACACACTTTTATGACAGAGAAAAAACCCAAGTGCTTCAGAAGACCATTTATTTATGGCTTAACGACAATTAAACCAACTATTATTAAGTTAGCTGAAATGAAAAAGAAATCATTGGCAAATTGGAAAAGAACAACCCTTAGGTCAATATGACAAATTTGTTATCCTGCGTGTGGGAAAACATGCCTTACAAAATTTGAACTTCACAGCTGGATGAGAACACATAAGCAAATTTAATGCAGAGCATGAACTGTTGGTTGCCACCATCCACAACAATGTACAATCAGAACACCCCACATAAATGAGAGACAACCAGCCTCTCTCCACTTAAAGCTGCATAGAAATCTGGATTTACCAGCAGAACTGGGATGTCTCCATGCAATGCCAGGCCAAAGCTTTCTTGCAGATCTACTCAAAGCCACTGAATATTTGAAAAGGGTTAAATGGCAGATCCGAGAATCCCCTCCATCTCTCCATAGCCTCTGCCTAGCAGCATTGCATTTACATTTGAACTACAAATGACCCTGTACACACAATCGTGTAATTCATATTTATATAAACAGAGGGTACAGTATGTATAATTTGAAAGATTTCTGGGAGGGGATGCATCATAGCTAAACTCCTACTTTTCCCTTGAGGAAACAATCCCATTTGGTTTTAGTTAACTTCAAAGGACCAAAAGTATTTTTTCTTCTGTGTCAATAATTTAACAGAAATTTGTCATTTCTGTCCACAAATCCAGCTTTCAGAGTAGCCCTATCTCAGTGACACACACACCCACAAGCAAGCCTGCAACCTCCCCCACACCCCCACACAAACACACAGAGCATAGCAACTGCAGCACAATGAAATGCTCCTGCAGCAATTTCTAGCCATGGAAATTGAGTTTAGTTTCACTGACTTGCCAGAAACCTCTCCACACTGGGGAGTTGTATTTCCAAGCACATACCATGGGACCAGGACCTTTGGTGACATGTTGTTCCAATTTGATTGAGGTTGGGTTGCAGGCCAGGCCTTTCAAATCATAACCAGAACAGAAATTACCTCCTACAAAACACTGCAGAAAAGTGAGACTGCAGCAGCAAATCTGGGAAGACTTCATTTTGGGGTCAATGCAGCTTTAAGCATTGATAACATTTTTTCCCCTCAGAGTCTGTCCATGAACTCTTTTGGAGGAGGCTGAAAGGACACTTTTTGCTTTTATTTGGAAATTTATGTGCCCTGATTGCCTAATTCAGAATTTGGAGGAGGAAAAATAAAGTATGAATATTTAAAGGAACAGATTTGGATTAGAAAACATTGCATATAAATCTTAGACAATCATCACTTTTTTCCAACCCATTCACTGTCTTCAGCACAGAGCTAGGAAGGCATTCTTTTCAAAACAAATTAATAAAAAAGTGCAGTGATGTCTATTGTCTATAATAAAGCCTACAGTTTAATTCATAGCAAGTCAAACTGTCCCAGTCTTAAACATCTGCAAATCCATTACCCAGGGATGTAGCTGTGCCTCAATGGGACCAGCCTTAGCTCTGGGTGATGCCAGGTTGACACTCCCATGGTTTCAGATCCATGGCAGTCAAAGCCTCAGCACGGTCACTGTCCATCTTCTCCAGCTGAGCCCTGCTCAGGCTCCAGGGCCAATTCTCCAAGTGTTTGCTTCTCTGCAGAGGCAGCTTCCTCACTTGTGAAACTGATTTTAGGTTAGACTACATAATGAATTATAATGTTTGATAGAGCTGTTAAAACATAGAAGGAAATGTTAACAGCCTAATCATGTATCTTGCTTTCAAATGCTTTAGTTTAATTTAGAAATTATTTGAATTATAAAATTCCACAGGGCTTTGGGCCGTATAAATAAGTCATATTTAGAGATACAGAGCCAGTAGATTGGAGTAGATTCTTTGACATATCATTGCGGTTACACTAATTCAAACTCTCTGGAAATCTGACTCACAAAGCAGAGATATTTAATGGGAAGTAACACTTTTAATATGGCTCACACTGTCAATTGTATAAAGTGTAAGCAGGAGAAGGAAAAATACTCCGTTCTTACACTAAGAAGTATTTACACCACCATGGAAACACAAAGGTCCTTATAAAGCTACGTTATATCTCAAGACTGCAGGGAAAAGTCATAGAATATTTTGAACAGCTTGTTACATTACTCCGTTTCTCACTAACAGCCCAACATGCTCAATAGCATCCATTTCCTTAAGACTGTAATATATCAAATATTTGTGTTAGGTTTTTGGGTTTTTTACATCTATTAAATAGCTAGTTGGAGAACTAGTGAGAGGTAATGAAGCAAACTCTAAGCACTAATGGGTATACAAGTGGGCAGAGGAGAAAGCTGCACAGGTGGCCTTTATTCCTCACTCTCATAGCCTAATAGTTCTTTCCAGTTTTCGTTTCAGTGCTCTCTAACACAAGGCAGCAATGGGGGGGACCAGCCTCTCCCCTAATGCGGGTTTGCCAGATGTTCTCCACCACCTGAGGGTCTTTTTGGCTAGACAAGCACATGCCTCAGCATTTGTTACAGGAGTCATGAATCACCACTCCCAAACTTTTAAATTAACATCACTGCCTTCACCCTGAGGAAACAGCTCTGTCCATGGAGCTAACACAAGTTTTGCACCAGACTCTGCCCTGGCAGCAGCCAGAATATCTCCTCTACAGGGATGGGACAAGGCAAACCAATACAAAATCTGACCCACTGCTTTGGAAGCAGGTAAGTCAGAACCCATGATTTCAACAACACAGGATGGATGATGGATGGAAAAAGACACATCTCTCCAGGGAAGGGTAAACCCATCCGAACTTCTTTCACAGATAAATGGTGTTCTTCCTCTTTGTCGGGATCCCTATTGCTTAGCTACTTCTCCAATGGTAGCCTATAGGTTCTCCTATAAGAGTGAGAGAAGAGAGGGAGTACTTCATCTTCCCCCAGGGAAGAAAGAATCCTTTCCAGATATGGATGCATAAAGGAAATATGAAAGAAAGAAGCCCACATGGGCTACTATCTCACAGGCCATGTAAAGCCAGGTTACAAACACAGATAGAAACAACAGATTCAGTCTTTAAAAATTTTTTTAAAGTGTATATTGAGCTGAAGCATTGTCATTCTAGGTATAACATCAAGAAGAGAAGATGAAAGAGATTTTGCTGTCCTGCACCATGACCAATGTAAAGCCATGTTGCTCTTTAATGAACAGTGAGGGATGTTCTGCTCCAGGGCAGGAATTCTCCTGGAAATGCAGTCTGTTGAC
The DNA here is from genome assembly GCA_013400175.1 of Phainopepla nitens. Classification (NCBI taxonomy): domain Eukaryota; kingdom Metazoa; phylum Chordata; class Aves; order Passeriformes; family Bombycillidae; genus Phainopepla; species Phainopepla nitens. The sequence continues at coordinate 143,628 of VXBQ01011586.1, read as the reverse complement.
TGCTAGTGAGCTGGTTTTCCTGCCAATAGGTTAAGAATAAATTCACACCTTTGGGCTCTCTTCTGAACTATTCTTGGGCATGCTGTGAAAGATGAGGATAAGCATAGGAAAAGGCCCATATATTGAAAGTGGAAAACCACACAAAAACAAGTTGTGCTGATTCTTTATCCTTGACATGATCAGAACAGAGTTCAAAAACATACTCAAGAGAAGAGAAAAATATCTCAGCATATGAGTTCATTCCAGTGCTGTGTCAGATTAATAAATGCATATGCAAATCTCTCATGGAACTTTGGAAGACATTAAAAAGGAGCACTTCATTAACATGATGCTGAGAGTCAGCAACAGCTGTATAAACCTAAACATCTACTTGCATTCCAAATTGAGAACAGATTAAAAGATAGCCAAGATTTTTTTCAGCCCTGAATGTCAAAGAGATGCTGATATTAAGCTTTTATTCATGTTTACAGCAGGAATGAGGTAAAGAACTTAGGGGGTGTAGAAAACTGAAAAACGGAAGAAAATAGTGCATATTCTGTCTGAGTCTCCAAGAATTACTGTTCAAGAGTATCAAATCTGTTACTGTGAAAATCCCACAGTAGTGTTCAAATAAAAACCTGGATAAGCAGGTTTTTTTAATGACTGTGTCTGAAGGAGGCTGAGACTCTTGCGCTATAAAACCAGTCACTGTTGGCCAGATCTAGTAAAGCTCAAATGTATGTGCTAGCCAGGGCCTTTAAACTTAGGAGATTCCTAGGGACATACAGGATCAGGCAAAACACATGGTTTTACATACACACACACACACATATATATATATATATATATATATTCTATCCATGTAATGAAATACAGTATATGGTAACAGGCAGGAAGGGAATGGTTCACTTTCCAGTACTGCATCCAATGAACCATGGAATATAACATTTTTTATTTCTTGGTGGTAACTGTCAAAATGCATTTACTTTGGGGAGATGAAGAGAGTATGCACAAAGAAGTGTAGAATAATTATGTGTTGAAAATTAAACCCAGTTGTCTGAACTGGGAAGAACAATATAATGTACCAAAGGAGGTCTAAAGTGTTTTGGCCAACAAACTTAGAGGTCATCCAAGACAACATACTTTGTAAATGAAAAGGCAAAGGCAGTTCTCCGTAGTGTACTTCTTACCTCTCTTTTTGAGAGTTTAGATCTACATTTAAAACCAAAGAATTCATGGTTTAGTTTATTCATGTTATAGAGCTGTTTCTCTTACACCTATCCAAAAAGCTGTGGGTCATGTCTAAGGACACGGAGTCAGGCCCACATTCTTCATTCATGGATGTTTGTGTGTGCAGGACTCCAGAAAGAGATTTTAAAGAACAAATTCCCATTCAAGTGTGGCATGAAAAAAGGCATTTTCTCTCTGCTTCAGAACAACCACAGTGACAGGGTTAGAAGAATTATGAAACTCTAACTTTCCAGGATGTCTGTGGAACCAGGGATGTACTGGCCAAACTTTTAACTCCCAGTTTGTGTCTGGAATAAACTCACAGGACAGGCTCTCTAAGGTCCAAAGAGTTTGTGTCCACCACATAGAACACCTGAATTACAGTCTGCTCTGCCAGAAATTCCTGCTAAGGAAGCAATGGGAAGACATGACTGTCACTGTGGGGCATCCATACAAAAACCACAGCTCCCTGAAAGATCCAGAAGTTGCCAGAAGTCTCAGTGCTTAGATGACCAGAGCCGTGACAAGACCAGAGAGGTATAGCGTGCACTCACTGTGATTAAGACATTGCTTCCCAAAAAGCAAGTACAGCAATTAAAGGAAATAAGTTGCTTGCTGTGCTGATGGTGGAGATTCTTGCCTATCAGCAAGTTATCAGCATTGCAGTGATTTTTCTGTTAATCTGTCCCAAGTTCTTTCCTTGCACCCTGACTGATTATGCCCCGAAGAGGTACTACATTCCACAAAGATGTTGAAAAGAGAACAAGCACGGAGCCAAAGCAAGCCTTGCAATGACTTGTGCCAAGACGAAGGGGCACCCAAAGGGAGGTGAGGCAAGTGGTGTAATCTGAGCTTTCTGGACCACGAGAGAGGATGGTATGCACTTCTCAAGGCTGTCCGTACACCACAAAATATAAAGGGAGACTGCAGGCAGGGAACAGCCGTGTTCCCTGCATTTTAAGGATGGATACACAGAATGAAAACTGAATACTTTTCCATAGACTTTTGATAGGGTAAACCAGAATTATATCCCCACCTAATCCACAGCCATATTTCCTCATCACTGGGGATATATCTCCTCTGTCTATGCAACCAGACCAGATAGAAGACGAAATTCATTTTTGGGTGGCTAAGATACCATTTTTTTTTAGGTTCTGCAAGAAAACTCAGCTGCTGATTAAACCACAGTGATGGAAATCAGAACACAGAATATACTTCAGTACCAGATTGTATGACAGACAACACAAATTCTCCAAAACATAGAAGGAAAGCAGGAGTTTACTTGCACAATTTAACAGACAGAAACACTGAAAATGGCTGCAAAATTCAATGTTACAATTTTCTCATTTTAGATCATTTCTGTGCTATATGTAATCCATACATGTACCCCAAGAAAATAAAGCTGCAAATCACACACAAGTTCCTCTTTTTTCCAACTTTTTTTAAGTTTGTTACACTAAATTACATTAATTTTTAGGACTTGCCATACCAGTGCTTTCCAATTCCTTTCTTTTATCTCTTTTCCTTCTGGATAAGAAGTGGCATGGTTTTTGAATAGACACTAACATATTGATATTGAGATCGTGTCATAATATAAGATAGAATAAGCAACAGCCTGGAAAGTGAGGAAAAAAGTGAATAGTTAAGCTCAGGAGGAAGTTTTCAAAAACTGCTTCACATTCCCAGTGTTTTTGTTTCAGAATGCTCGAGTTGAGGTGTGTTAGGAAGGTTCTTGTTTTTTTCTGGTTAGGTGGTCAATACTCCTTTGCATTATATGTGCAAGGTATCTCGGGCCATGCTCATCCAGACACTGCAAAGAGTTAAAGGCTTTCTCTACCTCACTCCAAGGATGACAGCAACTGTCCCAAAGGCATGCAGACAGAAGCTCTATCCGAGCCAAAAGGTCACGATGATGGACTACTTCAAAGCAGAAGCAGAGCAATTTTGCATTTGTTGACATCAGACTGTTATAGAGTGCCATTAGCATCCAAAACCTAAGAAAAAATTTCCACAAAACAAAACCTAAACAAACAATCTTGTAACTTACCTTTTTAAGGTGGAAACCTTAGGAATACACATATTTTTGCAATTAATATGATGTCATTTTGAATTACAGGAATATCTGTGTTTTTCAAGGTTTTGGGGTTTTCAGGAAACAAGAAAAGATATTGTGAATGTCACTTCAGGAAACATGAGACATGAGGGAAGAGGACAACAGCTAAATTCACGGAGTCTCGTACTCTACGGAGGTAAATGAAGATACTGTCTACAGATATTGGGCCCATCGTAATTTTCTTGGAGTAAAGGAACAAAACTATTCCAGGGCTGTGAGGGGAGCTGTTTCTCCTGAAGCTCAACACTGTTCCCTCTGACATTCATGTGACAACAAATCCAAAGGTTGATGCACTTATATTTTTGTGTGTCTTCGAGAAGAAGTATGACATGGTAAATGACCCTCCTAGCCAATATGGGAAAGCCAGTTGATGCAATCTTTTTGGACTTGAGCACAGCTCTTGATGTTGTGTCTCACAGGATCCTTCTGGACAAAATGTCCAGCACACAGCTGGATAAACAACACATGTGATGGGTGAACAAATGGCTCATGGGTCAGGCAAAAAGGGTTGCAGTGAATGGGGGGACATCAGTATGGTGACCTGTCACTAGTAGGGTTCCACAGGGCCCCATCCTCAGCCCTGTGCTCTTCAACATCTTCATAAATGACTTGGATGCAGGACTGGGATGCTGAGCAAGTTCATAGATGATACACAGCTGAGAGGAGCTGTTGACTCCCTTGAAGCAGAGAGGCCCTACAGAGAGACTTTGGCAAATTAGAGATAGGCAGTAACCAACCACACTAAGTTCAACAAGAACAAGTGCTGGATTGCACATCTGGGATGGGAACACCTCGATTATGTATACAGATTGGGGAATAAGATGCTGGAAAGGAGTGCTGTTGAAAGGGACCTGGGGGTCCTGGTCAGTGGCAAGCTGGACACGAGCCAGCAGTGCCCTGGCAGCCAGGAGGGCCAACTCTGTCCTGGGGGCATCAGGCACAGCATGGCCAGGTGGGCAAGGGAGGGGATTGTCCTGCTCTGCTCTGCACTGGGGCAGCCTCACCTCCAGTGCTGGGGGCAGTTTGGGGTGCCACAATATGAAAAAGATATTAAGCTACTAGAGACCATCCAAAGGAGGATAGGAAGGACCTTGAGCGGAAGCCGTATGAGGTTTGTTCAGCCTGGAGAAGAGACGAATGAGAGGAAACCTTGTTGCAGTCTACAGCTTCTTCCCGAGGGGAAGAGGAGAGCCAGGTACCAGTCTCTTAACTCTTATGACCAGTGACAGTATTCAAGGAAACATCATGAAGCTGAGTCAGGGTAGGTTTAAGCTGGATATCAGGAAAAAGATTTTTCACCCAGAGGGTGGCTGGGCACTGGAACAGGCTCTCTGGGAAAGTGGTCACAGCACCAACCCTGACAGAGTTCAAGAAGCGTTTGGACAATGCTCTCAGGCACATGGTGTGACTCTTGGGGTGTCCTGTGCAGGGATAGGAGCTGGACTCAATGATCCTGATGGGTACCTTCCCACTCAATATATTCTATGATTCGTTGATTCTATGATTTACATCACAAATATGTCCCTTGTTAGTTGCTATACTGCCACACACATGACTTCAATTAAAATAAAAATCCTAGAAAAGCTAAGATCCCAGCAGGCTGCAATCAGCAGGGTATTTCTATCTGCTGTTAACCAGGTAATAGGCTATTATACAGTTGACTACACTATTTTTCAGTATAAACCAAAGTAAAGATAGATTCAAGTTTTCATTTGCTTTTTCATTTGATTCACTAAATTTAGCAAAATTAACTTCACTCGAGAATACTGGTTTGCAAAAGCCTGGCCATCTCCAAACTTAGAACTGCAATGCTAGGTTGGGTGTTTGATCTGCTGCTTTCCTGAAGTAGATCTGTTTCCTTTCAAAACTGACATGAAGATTGGATTTCTGGAACTCAGAAACACTGAGTTCCACTCCCTTAATTTGTATATTTAAAGTCTGTTGAAAATTCACCATATAAAAATGAATTCCTCCATTTCTATTCATGATATTAATATATATAATATATATAATAAATCACTGTTTGATGCTGTAAAGTGTAGATCTTATGAATATATACTTATGAATATATACTTATGCACTTGTTTCATAGTATTTTAAATTACAAAAATTAAATTCAACTGCTAACTTAGTTAATTTGGGGGCAGAGTATGCCTTCAATTTACTCTCTGTGCATTTTCAGCACTGATATAATCAGCTTTGAGGCTACTTTCTAAGGTAAACCAGAGGAAAGAGCATACATGCAAAAAAAAGAAAAAGGTTAATATAATAATAACGGCAATTAGTTGTAACTGCTGGTCCATGCAAGGTGTCATTACTAAGACTTTAGCCTGCAAATGTAAATAACTGCCTTTGAACTAAGGGACTTTGATAAGCATTCTTAATACTTAAATGATGAACAATAGATACAAATATCTCCTACCTAAAGGGCATATACTTCTAATTAGCTATTAATAATGTCTCTCCCTGATTTGCTGTCTTTGCTTGACAAAACACAAAAAGTTCTTTGATGTATTCTCTGAAATGGGGTGCAAGGCTGCAGTTTCCGGACCGAGGGTTTGTGTATCCCCTGTCCACTACTCCTCTGCTTAATTTTCAAGATAACAAATAGAGTATGAAAAAGAAGTACACATTAAATAATACACATGTTCTTCCCCTATTTTGGCTTTCGTATTTCATGTTCCTCCAGTTATGGCTGCACTAACAAGTGGAACAGCCCAAAATTGTTGGGGCTAATCATGCAATGTCTGTGCTAAAAATACTTCAAGGGAGGCTACTTTGCCTTTGTTCTCATGCACTCCCATGGATGTGATGCCTCAGGATTTTAGCTTTTATATTTTTCAAATCCTCTACTGCATTAGTGTATAACTCCAAACACTACCTAGAGTGTTAGTTCACATTTTGGTCAGAAAAAACTATCCCTCTAGGCCTGAAACTCAAGGGCACCCTACTGCCTCAGGCCCCGAAAAGTATAAACAAAAGGTGAGTTGGGGGGGAGCAAACTGGGGGTACATGACTTCATTACCTGAAGATGTAATTGGAGGATTAACCCCTGTGAGGTAAATGGACCCAACATATATCTGTCTGAAAAACTTGTGACCACTGTCCATCTTGGGTGTAGCCCCTGGCAGGCTTCTGACTGCCCAAGGTGTACCTATTGAAGGCCTTTAATAAATACCTGCATTTATGCTCTTAATCTTGTCTAGCCTCTGTTCTAGGTAGCCACTCCAAGGCATCAGACGGAACACTGATTTTAGCAGGCGGAGCACAGCCACTGGAGAGCATCTTCCAGTTACATGTGGTGTGGAAGCAACCTCGTAACTCGTCGACAAGAAAGTAAATGCAGTGAGAGAGGACATGCAAGACTAGGGCTTCAGAAACACACCCCTGCTGCAAAAGTAATTTGCTATTTGAGAGGCAGCCTGTGTTTCACACTTACAAATGTGCCAGTGTGAAAAAGTCACCAGAGTTTTCTGCCGTGTCGCATGAAGTATGCCTCCACGCAAAGACAAAGAACACTCTCAGAAGACATCCAGTTCCCCAATCACTACACATAAAATAATTTCTAGATTAGATGCTTTATGTGAGACAATGAAGGAAGCCACACTGCTTTACAGTGGATGAGACTCAGATACTGAATTTTCTGATTAACATGCTGCTCCACATAATTAAAGAGAGCCAAAAATAAGACATACTAGCTCAATAGAAATAAAAGGTGCATTTTACTGCAAACACCAAAGAAAACCAGTATGTCATTTAAAAATGCTTTACTTAATCTCAGTTTTAACATGTAATTTCCCCAACATAAGTGGGCTTCTAAGAAAAATGTTGACTATTTCAAAATCTAAGATTTTCACATGCCCATTTTCATCCAGTTGTTGAAAAACATAGAAGATTGAGGATTTTTTGCCTTCAATAGGTGCAAATCACATTTGATTACTCATTTATGCCATCACAATTTAGAGAGGGCAAGGAGACAGTAGAAGTCTAAGAAAAGCCCTCATCCAGGAGTTTTTATTTCCTAGTGCACAACCATTTTAACACCTTCAGTGACGGGGGGATCAGAGAGTTGTTCTGTTGGTTTGGTTTTTTTATACTGGAAAATCCAAATTTCAATTGCCTTAGGAAAAAAAAAAAAAAAAAAAAAAAAAAAAAATTAGTCCCCCAGTGTTTTTTGAATTTTTTTTTTTTTTTTTGTTCCTGGAGAAATCACTTTCGCTGTGTATTAAAGCCTCCCCTTGACAGCTAACACTGTTAAAGTAAAACCAAACCATCACTGGCAATTGCCAGATGAATGGCTCTGCCACGATGGAAGGGAAGGATTCAGCACTGTTAGAACTCAACTCTCTGCCCAGCTATCCCTGAGGAAGAACTAGTTCAGTAGAAACTCCACAACAGAAAATAAGAAAAAGGAGTGCATTCACAAATGAACACCTTTAAGTGCAGATGCAACCTAAGCATGAGAGCTGGCCTGGGGCTGGACAGAAATAAATGATGTGGGGACGCAGGAACAAGAACAGCTCTGCGTATTTTCTTCAGGCACAGTGAAAAAAGCCCTCAAAAGCTTTAGGAGTTGTCAGGTGAAGGCTGGGAGTTTATATTCTCCTGCAACTCGCTCTCTAACTCTTTTACATGGCTTACGAGAAAAGCCTGTGGTTTTAGCAAGTTCTTTTGAAAAGCATGCACTTTCTACTTTAACTGTGATTTCTTCTTGACCAGCAGGATGATAAATTAGAGTGCTCAATTAACTAGAATTTTGGAGAAAGCCAAGCACCAGCTGGGAATGAACTAGGAGAAAACTGGTGTCTGCTTCAAGGCCTCAGACATGAAAACCAAGAGGACCCTCATTGCAATATTGATGGCCAGGCACAGTCCCTGCAGCTGGAGACTACACACTGGAGCAACAGAGAAGCTGGAACAAATTTTTAGCCACACCTACATGGCTAGAAAGCACACAGGACCCTAATGAGCTCTCCATTGTAATTATCTGCTGATCATTCATTGTCAGGGTCAACAGTCCTAAAAAACTTCACCTTTTCAGGAAACACATGTAGAGCAATCCACTTCAAAGTTTTGAACATGAGTAAAAAACAAAACATTAGTTTCCTGGGTTTTGGCATCATTAACATTAACAATCTTCTGGACTGTTAATTCAATTGTCATAATGCTCTGTGTTTTTCTGTGCTGACATCTCCCTTCCCATGTAAAGTCAAAAAACAACAGCCAGAATAAAAATGGATTTGGGCTCATGAAGGAGTGTGCCTGGGAGGCTTATGTTCTCTCATTACATTTACCATGATACTTCAAAATAAACACCAGAGGTGAACCTGGGATATTACTTCTTTACCCCCACAAAAGTTACTTCTTCACAAATGTGATCTACCACAAAGTATGATTTAAATTTTTCCACTATTGTGCTTAAATGAATTTTTTTCTCAGTTTGTATTTAAAAAATCACCAAATTAGAACATAGGGCTTGTTTCCTGGGGATTAATAAGAAGGGCCAGCTGTGAAGAATGGATGGTCTCAGGCACAGCTGGGGACCACTAATCTCCCTGCACAAAATGAAAAATATTAAACTTTTCCTTAATGCCTTAGAGAGATCTAGTGGGGTCTGTAGGCATGCACCATCTGTAGAGACTTAGTTCAAAACTCTGCATGCTTCACATTGCTTGAAATCTCTCTTGGTAGTCCCCCTTCAAAAAACATTAACTTCTAATTAGGCAATAACTGGGATTAAATGAGAACAGAGAAAACTTAAGTTTTCTTGAGATTCAAGAACTCAAATGTACCAAGAAATGAAATCCAGGAATTAAATTCTATTCTCAGTAAAGAGCTAGCCTGCAAACCTTCTGGGGAGGGATTGTCCTGTAGTACATATTTGAACAGCATCTAGCAAACACAGTTCAGATTTCTAGGCACTATTGTAGCACAAAACAATAAAAATAACTGCAGGAATTTACACACAAAACTACTCCAAACAGCCCAAGCATAATGGTGAGTACCAAAGATGAAGGTACATTCCTTGTAAATGTTTTCACCACATATAATCAAAGATAAAATATTTTGCCTTCAAATAGAACTACAGAGGAAGATGATGGTTGAAATTCAAAAGAAGCAATATGGCTGATTTACATTCTGTTTTGTCTCACTTTCCTCAACACAGTCAGTTGCATTTACACAAACTAAGGTTCTGTCCTTATTGCTAATTTCTGATGGACTCCTGGACAGACTCATCTCTCTTTCTGCCTTGTACTGGTAGAAATATTGATGCCAGAAACTCTTCCACTAGAGAAAGGGTAGGGAGCCCCAGTGGCAGGACAGTGAAGAGGTCTGCCAATCCTGCCCAGCTATCTATTTGGAGACTTGGGGATAGAAAGGATAATTGTTGTGGGAATAGGGTATTTTGTCATATATTATTATTCTGGATGGAGAGTGAGGAAAAACTGCTGGCTCTCCTTGTAAAGTTATTGTATTTTCAATTGCTCACAAGGTCTCCCAGAGCTCAGAGAGGTATTTTGTTAAATACTGAAATAAATAAAAACTGCTGTCTGATTGGCCAGAGATGAATAATTTCTACTATCCCCAGATGCATCCATCTAGGATGTGCTTATTTGCATGATATGTGAACTAATTGTTTAACACTAGCCCAGAACATAGCATTGTTCACTCAGAGAAAGCTACACAATAGAAATTTATTGACTCATCACACTACTATTTTTTAGCCAATTATGTGCCAGGATTTTTCCTTCAGATATATAACAATAGCAGAAAGACGCTTCATTTCCTTGGGACTATTACTCTCCTGGGTGGCAAAATTAAAATCAGCCTCTATAAAACGTACTTGTGACAGCCTACAGCAACCCCAAACGGCATGAAGGGCATAGTTTACGCTTCTACATTATGGGCAGCGATCTGGAAAACTTCAGGGGGAGTAGAGGGAGTGCCGTAAGAAACCCAGAGAGGTACGGACCAGCACAAAACCTTTTCACCAGCTCTACCCCACCAAGGCGGGACAGCAGCCATCACAAAAAAACGGAGTCCAGCGGGGATGGGATGGCGGCAATCACCGTAATTACTTACTAATCTGATGCTTGGTAGAAAATTCCCTTGAAAAATTAGAACGGACGTATTCGTTTTATTTCTTAAGAGACAGCTGCCAGGTGGGAGGAATTGTAAAGTCTTTCCCAGTGGGAGGATGGGGGTGGCCGGGAAGACCCCGCACCAGGTCCCAGTCTGCTGCTGCCCTCCCGCCCAGCCCTGGGCAAAGGGGGAGGAATTCTCGCCACAGCTATAGCCCGTTAAGTAGAACAAAACCCAGCAGCTTAGCAGGAGAAAGGTATGTAAAGTGTGTGCAAACACACGTGTGCGGAGCGGGTGCCGGCCGCCGCCGCACCAGCGGCATCAGCGCTCTCTGCCGGGCGCTCGGAGCCGCCGACACGGCGGTGCTGCAGCCGGGACCGGCACCAGCACCGGGACAGGGCTCCACGAACACCATGCACGACCCACAGTGCCTCTGCCTGCCTCGGCATCTCTGCAGTGGCGGCATTCTGGCGGCAGGGATATTGCTGGGGTCTCTGACTGATAGAGGGGGCCCCAATAAGCAGCTGAGATTATTTTAAAATATATATTTGCTTAGAGACAGCCATAGACACACACGCATCACTCTCATCACACCGTCAGGCAAATCCCAGCCCTTAGGATACACCTCGACACGTGCAGGGTGATGCTGCAGATGTAATAGGCTATGTAATCAAGTAGGTAATAAGATGCCACTGGGAAATGAAGCTGGTGAAGGGTCTGGAGCACAAGTCTTATTAGGAATGGCTGAGAGAGCTGGGGTTGTTCAATATGGAGAAAAGGAGGCTCAAAGGTGACCTTATCCTCTCTACAACACTGTGAAAGGAAGGTATAGTCATGTGGGGGTCGGCCTCTTCTTCCGGTAACCAGTGATAGGACAAGAGGACAGTCTTAAGCTGCACCAGGGGAGGTTTAGGACATTAGGAAGATTTCTGCACAGAAAAGGTGGTTAGACATCAGAATGGGCTACCCAGGGAGGTGTTGGAATCACCATCCCTGGAAGTGTTTAAGGAAAGACTGGACATGGCACTCAGTGCCATGGTCTAGTTGACAATGTGGTCTTGGGGCACAGGTTGAACACGATGATCTCAGAGGTCTTTTTCAACCTAACTGATTCTGTGTAATGGTGGTATCCTCTGGGCTAAAGCAGCACAGTTGGTCATCAAACTGATCCACTTGTACAGCTTACGGAATATAAAAAAGTGAAGAGGGACAACTTTTCATAACAGCATCTCAGTGACTGTTTAAATAGCACAGCCTCATACACACACAGCACAGGCAACAATCCCCAATAGCAGTCTAGACAGTTGTTTTGGTTTTTTTCTGAAATTTCTATCAGATATATACAGTAGGCAGCCTGTGCATTCCTTCAGAGCAGCTGCTATACCCACTAATCCAGGGACAGCAGGTTAAAGCACAAAGCACAAAGCCTGCAGCCCTATGGAAACATCTTGGGTTACCTCATGCTAAACTCGTGCTGCAGCACGGAGGCAGTGCTGTGGCTGAATTATCCATTTGGATAACCTGGAGGCTGATCTGCCTGCACAGGATGCTGCTGCTTGGGGTTTAGTGCTTTTATTGTCCTGGCCTTACAGCTTAGGCAGATAACCTATGACTCAGACAGCCCAGCAGGAGTGTATCCACAGCTGCAGACATCACATAATGGCATGTTTCCAAAAGGGGAATTTTTATGCCTTCTACAGATATTCCTAGCTTGTTTTTTCCAAATTCCTCTCCTTCCTAGGAGAGACTGTTGAAAGTTCTTTTCACTCCAAAACATCCTCTTTACTTTTGGATGCTGCTAGTGTCAGATCATATGAGCAAAGCCAACTTTGCTCTTAGCCGGTGCAGAGGTTTTCAAAGTTAGTGCTTTGAGCATTTTCCTTTACGAAATCTCAAACTTTTGCTAGTTGATGGTCTTCCTGTGGGCATTTGGGAGTATTCCTGTTTGCTTTTTCTCCATAGCTTCTTACTAGATAAAAGAAACACTTCCAAATAATAAATGCTGTAGGTCAAAACACGCATATCTGAACACCATTATGAAGTGGATACCCAGGTCTTGTAAACCAGCTTTGGTTTGAGACATGAGCTCTTTACTCCAGTTTAGAGCAGAATAATGCTTTGGAATCTGACACAGGCCTGCTGTGACTCAGAACCAGCTATAGCACTGCCTCTTAGTAACACACACTCCCTGCTTTGCATCATGCATGTGAAAACTTCTGTATGTTCAATCATCATTTTTAAAATGGGGTTTCTTTTCTGCTTTTTCAGAGAATGTGCTTCCTTATAAAGTCTGCAACCCATAAGCACTCTGCAACAAGTCTGGACTTAATTTGAAACACCACTTCCAGGTGAAACACCATCCTTATGTCTGCTGTAAAACATGTGCTTTTTTTATTTTTAGCCCAACTACTTTTTTAGTTCTTAATGCAACCAAACATTTGTTGCAATGCCTGTGCCTTTCTACTCTGTCAATATATGAGGAATGTTTTAGAGAGAAATCCTCCAGAACTCATTATATCCAATTTCTTAGATTTACTTTCACTTCCTGAAGTTTTATTGAACTATTGTTGAACTTCTATTGATTCTACATTCTCCTATAAATAAAACAAGAGGATGAAAGAAAGGAAAATTTGTTTCATGAGCCAAAATTTCATCCAGAGTGCTAAGCTTCAGAATGGGTAAATAGTTGGTACCATTTCCATATACACCTCTCCCTTTAACTTCTTGGCAGAACTTGTAGTCTTCTAGAAGGCAGTCAACAAAAAGACTGTTCTTCACACAGCTATCAATCTGGATACATCATTTGGCAAACTGCAATGCCTTTTAAATTATTTTCTGTACAGGGACGTTGTGCTTTCTCCAGAAAGAATATTTGGCCAATCACACAAGTCTCCAGGTTTCCAGTAAATTAGCTTATGAGTAACAGAGGTGGTTACAGTAGCCTCTCTTTACTGCCTGTAGAAAAACCTCCAACAATTTGTTTGCAAGGGGCTTGGCCATGACCCAGAGCAGAGCTCTGAAAGCAAGGAGGCAGCTGCATAACTTGGACTAATACCTGGGCCTTGTGGAAGGGGTTTAAGACGTGTACAGTCATGTGGTATTTTAAAAGACTGTGAGCAATTTCTGAAATAGAAACCCTGAAAACAATTTTTTCTAAGAAAATAAAGGAGACAGACTCTTGTTCAGGATTACTAGTGCTGCTGCTTTCCAATGACAGTCCAATGTGGTGTACTGCAGAGTGTCGTGTGATTGCTCCTCATTCTGTGGCATCATGAGGGAAAAATTCATTATTTAAGGCTCCCCACGGCAAGGCTGTGCCTGGTTAATGTGGCTACAGAGGGAATCTGAAGGGGTTATGTTTTTCTTGTTCCTCCTTACTATGGCCAGAAGAAATAAGAGCCTCAGCATGGAGGAGATTGAAGTCTGCTCCTCAGGTACCTTCTCTTTGGGAAGAGGTGGTTTGGGAAAGGGTGTGAATTTTCCCAGAGGTCCCTCTCCCACTCTGTGAATGCAGAGCAGGCAGGCAGTGCCTGGGGGTACTTGACCTGCAAGTCACTCCATTATGACACAGTCCACCAAGGGTTTGTCTCCCTCCTGAAGCAACCTGTCCTCAAGCCACATCATGGCTAAGGAGAAGTCTTGCCAGCTCCAGCAGAGGCTGTGTACATCTCTTACCAGACAGAAGGCACAAACGTACTGCAACTGTAACAAAGGAAGGAGCAATGCCTGGGCTGTATTTGAATTTTTAATATCAGGCTTGATCTATGACTACCTCTACCAGACTAAAACTATGAACCATGCAGAAACCTTAAGATGAAATAATTTTACAATTTTGCAGTACACCTGTTTCCTTCTCTTATTTGCCAGTGAGGGTATGCTGGCAGTAAAGAGTAGGGTCCAGACCATAGAGGCAGTGGCAGATGCCTAAACACAGGTTCTTTGGAAACAAGAGATAACACTTTGATGTCCCCCCTAATCACCCCTCTAGTCCTCCCTCTGCTGAGACTGACAATTAATGCAACAATTAACAGGGACTCAGACAGCAATAGCTCAGTATAAGATTTGTTACTGACTACTTTCTTTCCTTTGTCAAATACACTAATATAACAAACTCTACCAGTTAATTAATAGATCACCTATAAGCAGAAGAATCTGTACATGCAAAGCACCATTTCCTTCATCATCTTGGAGATCTGAACACCAGACAAAGAGTCTGACAGTTGTTTGCTTGAGTGATTTACCTCAGAAGGGTTTGTTTCGCAAACTCAAAAACTAAGTACAAACAATAAATGACAAACTTCAAGGCCAATTAGCTTGCTGGCCATGTACCTTGTTGCCTTTGTCCCTTGTCTCTCCAGGATCCCATTAGAAGAGAAAATCATTAGAAAATAACATTTGAAATTACTCTCAATTGTCCTTAATGCGGTGCATTCTATTTTTCTCCTCACCATATTTCAACCACATGTCTCAAGTTTCTGTTTCCTAAACGACTCTGTTGAGCTCCCACCAAGCATGTTTATAGGCCACATTTTAAAGAGAAACACATTTTAAATTAAGAGTCGTATGACTAGAACTTGAGGAAGCATCTGCAGTTTGCTTTTGCAAATGTTCTGTGGTGAGGTACGGAATTTTCTTTTTCAAGCTTTACAGAAAATCTTTTCTTTTTGAAAATGTTTCCTGGGAAGAGTTTCTTTCATTTGATAATGCTTTTGATTAGAGGAGGAATATCCAAAATATTTGTGTGGGAGAGGCAGGAAAACATCAATTTTTAGCATCATTTTATGCATCAGTAGAATTAGGAAAAACACAGCCATTCTCCCTAGCCTAATGGCTCCTTATCATTATATTCCTCATTTCAGGGGACATAATTATTTGGTTTAATATCAAGATATCTATCAAAACTAAGAAACTGATATTCCCTCCTAATGTTCCAGATGTAACTAATTTCGGCTCTAAATAATGGGAAAGTGTAATCTTGAATTAAATTAACAGACTTATTTCCATGGGACTTTGACATTCCTGTCTGGATGGCTCTTTGTGGCTTCTTTTTCCTTTCTTTTTGGATTTTTATCATATGTTATATCATTTATTTGGGTCTTAGAAGATTAAGAAGTATGTCTAGGCCTCAACACCACAGTGCCTGAGTGTCTCCTAAATTATTAAAAACAGATATAGCAACAACATGAACATCCATTTTCATGTATAGTGGAATCATTACTACTCTGACCCCAATTCAGAAAAGGATGTATAGTCTAAAAACACCCCAAACAACATATGTCTAAGTAAATATTTGTATGAAGCACGTCCAAGTGGCAAGTTTAAGAGCACAACTGGATCAACAAGGTGTTTCTGTGAACCATAGATTTCATCATATATTGAGCTACCAGTGCCACATGAAAATAGAACTGCAGGAAAACACTACTGTTATTGAATGAAATATAATTCGGGACCAGTTTCAAGGCAATTATACTTTGCCTTTAAATTACACATGAATATAAATTTTCTGCTTATCTAACTGCTTCCTGCAGAGGTTTTATCTTTCTTCAGTGTCGTTCATTCTGATAGATGTGTATAAATGGAACTAGGAACAAGTAGTCCATTTATTCCAGTCACAGGAGCAAAACCCAGAAGAAAACTTGAGGTTGAAATTAGTGGCAAGTGAATTAAAATTATAATTTTTGAGAATGATTTCCGGTCTTCTGAAACTATTAAAGATGAAATCATACATTAATTTATATTGGCTTACAACACCTTTGTCAGGTGCAGAAAAGGAACAGTAACCAAAGAGATGATTTCTACAAGGAACTAAGACTAAACTAAGAACTCCAAACTCTACAGTAAAAAAGCTACCAAGAGCCCATATAGAATTCAGTGGTTCTTGGGAACCAATTAATTCAGTTTGAAGTTGTTACACTAGCTACAAAGATTTTGGCTTTGCAGCAGCAAAATCTGGTTGAAAAGAAAGATGGGTTTCCTTTCTGTAGTTTTCTAGTTACAAAGCCACACACTCCATCCAAACAAAACTGCCACTGGTTTGCTAAAAATCTGTTCCATCCAGTTTGACTCAGTGATTTTGTCCCCATATTTCTAAGGAAATAATGTGCATCAGTAATACAGTGTCTCTGGAGATCCTTATAGGTCTGCAGTCAAATTTTAAGGTATGAAAGAACAGCAATTCAGAAAAGCATTTCTATGACTGATCATCTTAATTTGGGGATTTAGGGGCTGTTGTCTTCCTAGAAAAACAAACAAACAAACAAAAAAACCAAATATTGCCAACAGTAAAATAAACCTCAGTTTTTTTCTATGTGCCTTTTATTTGTATATCTCCACACACACACATCTATTTTCCCATCCAGGTGCAGCAGTGAGAGTCACAACCCCATTCCTGGGACATTTGCACATATCCCTGTCACATCCTCTTGCTGAGCCAAGTTACAGCATTTGCACTTCTCAATGAGGCTGCAAATAGCTGCCAATGTCCCATCACTCACCTCCCTGACTCTGCAGCGAGCAGTGGTCTGATCCCAAATTCCGGGAAGATGAACTTCACTTTCTGACATTAAAAAACCCCTCATACAGAGCCACTAGATGGCACTTTCAAAACATGGTTTTGCACTTTCTGTCCAGCTTGTTACCCATCTGGCTCTGAATCCGAGGTGCACTGTAAACCTTCTGATTTATTTATCTATTTGCTAAACAGTAAATGCTGCTCTCTGAAACTTACAGTGATTGCCCTTAGCAACAGATATATTCAAAAGGTAGAAAAAGCAAAACTACTTTTTTCACAAAGGATGGAGCTTCCCCTCTGGAGCACAAGGCCATCAGTACATAACTGTGGGCATGCTCATTACGACATCCGATAGCCCTTATAGCATCTGTGGAGAGAGAAACAACACAACTTCACAACAGATGAGATACATGGTATAGTGGAAGCAGCAGTCTCCTTCCTTGCTTAGAAACCATACAAGAGCTCAGTTTTTCCAGCCATGAGACTAGAAAATCCACTGTATTTTGAATATATTTTGCATGCCCCTTTCCTCTTTTATCCTTTCTCAGGCATCCATTCCAGAGGCAACACTGATGAAGGAACTCAGTTTTAAAAAACTGAAAATTAAAAAACCTAGTTTAGGCAATTAGCTCTTCAGGGCAGGGCTGTTTGCCTCTTTTTATTTCTCTAGCGCTCAGCACCATGACAGTGCACATTCAGTGAGGTCTGAAAACTTTCCTGTAGATGATATATAAAAAATAATTCCATCATTGAACATCACAAGGTGTTGCTAATTACTATTAGAAGTTTAATGACTAATTCTTTTATCCCAGGGCAGAAAAGATGGAAACGTTGTCATTGCAAAAGAGGGTCACCACCTGTTTAGCCTCTTTATAAGAGGGTTTCAAACTAAGATAACCTTGCAACACCTGACCAAATGAAACTGTTAGGCTGTGTGCTGCTATTCAGAATTCAATTCCATGGAATGAAATTTTATAGTTTTACTTTCATCACTCATTGTTTCCTCCTGTCTACCACCAATCTGTCAGCAGACACTTTGAGTCCTTGAACCTTGTTAATTTTTAGAATTCTGGACACACAATACATGGAATTGGCTGGGGCTTAATGGTTCTGGATGGTTTTGTTTTCATGTCACTAGAAAGACTGCTGTTATAAAAGCTGTGTGACCTCAACTCTTGAAGCATTTTCTGCAGCTGGAGTAAAATGGATAATCCATGGCAGTATCTGTAGTACAGTATATATTTGGTTGTTAGAGATACTAGAAACTGGGGCAGAAGTTCCTATAGTTCAGACTTCATGGCCAAGGAAAGGGAAAGAGGGCAGCAGTGTTTGTGAACCAGACAAAGCTTTGTTCCGCTGAGCTAGCTTTTTGGATGGCATATAGAAATCTTGTTAACTGTGCTAGTCTGCTTAATCTGCGAGTATTGGAAATTCTTGTTAGCAAGGAAGAATTTTAAGTGTCTTGCAGAGTATTTGCATTGTACAAACATGAGGAAAGACAGGTTTTATTAAAATATATATGTAACACACAAACAACACAAAAAACAAAGCTGAAATAACATTTTCAGGTGCAAAGTTGAGCAAGTCAGTATCAAGAAATACCAGAACTAAGGCTTCTTATGGACCATTAATTCCTTTGAGTCTACAAATTCTGGTAGTCTTTAATTTCATTATAATAGGTTGTGTTATTTCTTTCCACATCAACACAGTTTTATTGAAAATGCATAACAGATTATCATGTTATTTTGTTACCAATATATATTTTGTCTGCTCTCACTTGATGTATGATCCTTACTTCTTGCACATTATTTTAAGCCTTCTAAGAATTGGCTCACTAACCTTTCTAAAGTATCTGTGTTTTAAATATATAAGGGTTTAATAAATCACAGATCATTTATTTTCATAAGATCTGTGTAAATAGAGGGTTAGTGAGACAAGAGATCTTATAGATTGGTTATGAAGCAGAGGTTAAAAACATTCCTTTTGGCTGCTTAGCCAAAATTCCTACAACATGATTTTTGCATATTTACCATTACAAGTCAGTTTACATGGTCAGACAACACTCCTGATGTTCGTGCAGTAAATGAAATAGAAACTCTTTTTTCCCCATGAGTTCTGAGTAACTCATTAGCATCAAGACCTGAAGAAGCAAACAATTTCAAGGGAGAATTATATCCATCATAATCTCTTTTCTCCTTTTCCAACCTTTTGCTTGATTTCCTAACATACATACGTGTGACAAAAGAGAGAAATGCAGACATAGAATCGCATCTCCATTACATGGCCTTAACAGTAAAAATGTCATAGTAGGAAAGCTGGCGTTTTCTCTGTGAATCAGCTCTAAGGGGAACTGCAACATGGTACTTTGTAAAATAGCAATCCTCTGAAATGACATTTAGGTGAAGATACAGATCCCTTTACTCATTCAAAAAGAACCAGTTTCATTCACCAGTCTGTATCATATCCTTGTCCTTATTTCTCTTGGCCATACTTTCTGTAGTTCTAGATTCCTCAACTACTAAGACTGCTTTTGAGTTTTCATATTGGTTGCTTGTTTCTTTGCCCAAACTTTGCCTGATTTTCCTGTTCCTGCTAACTTCTCCACTCAAGCTGCTTCCTACAATCCTACCAGTGACTCCCAATCTAAGTCTCCAATACCAGGCTTCTTCAATCTCAATGAGTCTGGCTTTGTAATGCATTTATTTGCATCCTTCCCTAGATTTCTCAGGGAAAATATTCCTCTAATGTATGTGTAAAAGAGAAACAGGATTTGCCAGCTATATCCTGCTACTTGGGACGGTCTGTCTATTGTGGCTTCTGAAATCTTACTTTTTAGTTAAACTACGTTCTACATGTGTGGATTATTTTTACCAGAATAAGGATTCTATAATTCAGCGTTCTGTACTTACTTCAGATTCACATTTGTCATTTATTTATAACAACTGTCCTGACTGTCCCTATGTGTAAAGTAAATGTGAGGAGAGCAATCTTTAAACACATAATGAGCTGGTGCTCTTGAGTCATCTCACCACTTTGCACTGCTCATTAGCTTAACCCTTGACTTTTTTACACTTGAATAGGACATGATACCAATCAAACCACAATGCCTAACTGCAAGGGGAAAGTAAAAAATTGTTTGGGATGTCATTAATATGGAGGGGAAAGGAATCTCTGTCAATGCATGTTTTACTTCTGCAGCATTTTCATGCAAAGTTACTGATAATATTGTATATCCTTTCTATTTTGGAATTTTCTTTGTGGAAGTCATCGGACTCGGAGCAATTTCTTAAAACTGCATCATCTACTCATATTCTCCATTATTATCTTCTCACCATTGTTTTTGCTGTCAAAGCAGTTATTGTGCAATTTGATAATTGAATAAGACCCATGATAATTAACAAGAATAGGAGATGACACAGGATAATGCAGGAAAGACAAAAGTCTAAGGAGCAAGGAGTCATTCTATACAAGACACAAATTACAATACCCAATATAATTTTTCTTTCTCCTGTCATATAATTCCTATAGGTAGAATTAAGAGATCAAATGAAATGACACAAAGAATCAAGTTTTAGAAGTTTTTTCCTCTAGAAGAGTGAAAATAGGTTCATTTGCGTTTGGTTTTGGTTTTTTTGTTGGTTTTTTTTTTTTTTTTTTAAGAGATCTCACATGTCAGTTAGGTACCAGTAGTAGGGGGCCAAGATAAAAAATGCTTTCCAGATTGAGTAGCTGGAAATGGCTGAATGGCTCTGAAATCCTACTCTCTCCAAATCAGTTCCCTAGGTACTGAAACGTTCTGCTTATTCAAGCACAGAGTTTGAACAAACTACTGTTAAGAAATACTACTACATAAAGGGTATGAGTAGCATGTCTCACATAAAATGCTTTGGTGTGCAAAATTGCTTAATTGTAGATGAAAGATTATTATCTTAGCATGAATAGCTGTGACTCACAGTCTGACTAAGCAGAGTCTGAGTGAGAAACAAAAAGCAAATTCAGGGAAACTAGGTTTTATCTGCTAAGGAACAGGCTATTTTGGTTCAAGTTTTGTTTATATCATCAGGTTATCAGAGGACACAAAGCTCTAAAGATGTGGCTTGCATGTTCCAGCATGTCTCCTGTTCCTTCTCTGGATACCCGTCCTTATTAATTTCACACATTACCAAAGGAATTGCCACATCCATTCCAAGAGCCAAGCTGTCCAGTAAACAGCACAGAAGCAAGGGCGACGACTTCTCACAGGAGCCCTGGCATGTGCAGTACATCAGATTGCTATCAGCCATGGGGACACCAGCGTCTCACCCCGTGAAGGAAAGACTGCAGGAGTGGCGCGTACCCTCGCACCCTTTGGGGGGACCGCAGCTCCTCGGCCCGCTCCCGGCTTCAGCACCGGGGACAGCGACTAAGAGCGCCCCGCCGCCCCCGGCCCCCGGGAACAGAGAAATTTGTGTTTGTCCGCATATGTATGGGCATACAGACACATATGTTAGCAAAACACGTCGGGAAAGTAAACAAAATATTTCGTAGTTGAAATAAGGCTGGATTAAAAGCATTCTGGGAATCTTAAAAGTCCTTTGTATTTTCAACTGTTCAGTGGGATACAGTCAATATTCTTCTGATAAGAGTTTTTATGCTTCCTTCTTGCAAAAAAACACAGGAAAAAACCCACAAAAATCAAATATACCAGTTAAATCCCCGACCATGCTGAGGTGAAGTATGGCTGAAGGGGCAAGGTCTGAGCAGAGGAGCTAAGAGGGTCAGATACATTTGCATTTTAGAAGCAGGTATTTCTCACCATTTTCAGACTTGCCATAGGCTTGGCTGGAGCACAAAGATCAACACACAAGAGTTGCCAAAACTTCTGAAAAACCATTATGCCAGAGAAAGGACAACCAAAGAAAACAGAAAATACATGCAGAAGTGCAGCTATCAATGGCAAGTGCTAAAAGAAGAATCATTACCATGTGTGAAATTACTGATACATATCTGATCATCCCCTTTAGGGACTAGTAACTTCAAAACTACCTCTGACTTGAGTACAAAGGAATAATTAAACTTCTGGTTTCCTTTTTAAATACAATTTACTAATTATAAGCCTATTTATATCTCCATTCTTAATATTATCCTCAAAATTCAATATAGAGGACAGTGTGGCTTTTACATAATTTATCCTAGTGACAGAATCTTACCAAAAAAGACTTCCTGAAGTGTATTTAGGCCATATATTTTTTGACTGATCTTTCATTCTTATGGACATCTATTTCCATGTCATATGGCAAGCTGGTAATGTTCATTTATTAAGCTAATGTTGATGGTGTGACAGTAAATTAGACACCTTATGTGACTGAAAAGAACAAAAGTATCACATATTTTGCATATGAAGAGATGGGCAAATGTGTTTATTCTTCTAACTTCCAGCTAGAAAAAGAAAACTAGAGGAGAAAAAAAAAAGATGCAAATAATTCATCCTGTTGTTCTGTAATCACATCTAATTAAGGGTGGACCTGCCTGCACAGTCACCTGTGTGGGACAGACTCTTGTCCTTCCCCTGCAGTGGAAGCTAGATACAGTGATAAGTTTTGGTTTTCTAGACACTGGCAAGGATATGACAACATACAGGATAGCTGATGGGCTATCAGCATGTGAGCAGACTCGCTGAGATTTGCACCTGGGAATATTCAGGTCAGTTTTGATCAACCCAGTAGAAGCTGGTGGGACTATTCAAGAACTGCTTTCACTTGGAACTGTGGTCAGAGACTGCAAATGATCCGTGAAACAAAACTGCTGCAACAAAGCCTTGTCTACTCTAAGAAGTGATTCCAGTACTGCTACCTCAGAATTGATTTTCTGCTTAACTTTCCACTCTTGAGGCAAGTAAGAGATAATCTAAAATTTAATTCATACACTTTCCACCACAGCCACTGCACTGGACCCCCTTCAGCTTACCCGAGACTGGCTCCTTCAACTTTCATTTCAGCAGTTCCCACATCAATGCAAAGTGCTGAGTTAAACAGCCTAATTTAAATAGCCTTCTACTAAACACATCATTTAAAATTAATGGAAATGAAATGGAAATATTTTCACATCCCAAGGGAGAGTACCCAGACAGATTGATAATCTGCAAGGTAAAACTGTACCTCAAAAATTATTTCTGTGACACACACACCTGAGATTACTACTACTATTACAGATTACTATGCACTGCTAACTTTGGTGGCCTACTTGGGTAAGCATATGCTCCTCATGTATTACAAAAGCATATATATATATATAATTGTACATACAGAAAATGTAGATATCCATGTGTCTATCTCTTGTTAGGACATTGATGGCAAAAGAAAAAAAATAAAATATCTTACGAATAGATTGTACAAATCAAGTAACTGCTACAGACAGCTGTAAACTGTTGGTTTTTTTAGACCTCTAGCCCAAAAGAGTAACCTGTTACCAAATAGTTACAGGGTCAAAAACATTACCAGTCTGGAGAAAAACTGGGAGACAGAAAGTCACTGCTTAAAATTGTAATGAACCCTGTGACTTTCCGACATAAGGAGTTAATGGGGGAGTTGATTAGGTTGCTGCCATTTCAGAATTTTAAGCAACTGTGCCTGAAATAATTTGTTACAGTAAGTTTTGTTCCCCTTATAAAGAAAATTATTTCAGAGAACCACTGTATCATTAAAGTTGCCTATTTTCATCACTGTGTTGATCTGTATTCATTCATGCTCAAAGGCAACAAAACATTTAAACATGTACATAACTTAAAATATGTCTCCAAGATCCCTAGTATCTTAATTCATTAAAAATTAAAACTGGAAGTGGTTCAATGAATCAGTGCTTCCAACAAAAGACAACTCCTTTCTTCCTCCCAGTCTTTTAAGAAGAAAACAAGGCCACCCCTCTTACTTTTCAGAAGGACATTAAAATAAGTGACAATCAAATAAGAGGCAAAATAGAGCTTCAGCTAAGAAACCTGCCAAGCAAAGTCACTTGCAACTTAATGAAACAACAGAAAGGAATTCCAAAGTCTATAAATGAAGACAGATTTTGCAGAAGACAGAGATTGATGGGGATTAACAGGGAAGAGGCAAAATGTCCATGACACAAGATTATTTAGAGCAATAAGAATTAGAGATTTTTTTCTTTTTTTTAAAATTTCAGGGGTTATTTTAAGAGATCAGGAAACACAGGGCTGTTATAAATCAGCATTGCTAAAGTGTGAGATAAGACATATCAGGAAAAATAATATGCAGGAATTGCTAGGTTCCTATAGCCATCTAGAGAAAGATCTGGTCATTCACGTAAGTCTAGTTTCCACTGAAACCATATTAAAATTTCTTATACAAAATGTATTATCAAATATTTTCACATTTTATCTCATAAGTCATTGAAAGTTATCATGTCTAGTGCCTCCAGTGTCCAGTCCTGTGCTCCACAATACAAGAGCAATGTGGAGGTACTAAAGAGAGTTCCATAAAATACTGAGATGATGGAGGATGTGGAGCATCTCACACACGAGGAGATGATGGGAGAGTTGGGACCACTCAAACAGGAGAAGAGAACACTCCAGCTGGGATCTCACTGATGTATTTAAATATCTGAAGGGAGGGTGCAAAGAAGAGAGAACCAAGCCCTTTCCAGTGATATTCAGTGACAGAATCAGGGCCAATGGGCACAAAGGGAAACTTGGCAGGTTCCCTCTGAACAGCAGGAAACAGTTTTCACTGTGAGGGTTACCAAGCCCTGTCACAGAAAGCTTGTGGAGCCTCCACCCTTGGAGATACTCAAAAACCTGATCATGGTCCTGGGCAGCCTGCTGTAGACAAACCTGACTGATTATGGGGATTGGTCCAGATGACATCCAGAGATCCCTTCCAACCTCAATCCTGCTGTTATTTAGGTAATTAAATGAATGCTAGTGGTTGAGTTTAACCTGAACTTTTTTGTATATTCTGTAACCAAAGAGATTTTCATTGAGACTTCTGGATGCATTTGTCAAGTGATAAACCACTAGACAGGAAAAGCAGGCATTGAATATTACTAAGTCACAGACCAAGAAGTCAGAAATCACATTTTACCTGAAACCATTTTCTATTATGCTTTGCATTTTTTAGATGTCGGATTTTGTCAAATTCAATCTTCATCCTATCTCTGTATGTAGATAAAAACACTGTTCAGTAAAGATGTTGGCTCAAAAGCAAAACTAAGATTTTGAACTTGCCTGTTGCTTTTCACATATTCAAACAAAGAAATCATATATCTCAGCAACTTTCAAAATCAGAGACTCTTCCTCTGTGTTTATAAAAGGTTCTGTGCAACTTTCTCCTGTGGACAGGAAGACAGGAATGTCTAGTCTTGCTGCCAGTTGAACTTGGTTACTCACATTCCTGAACAGATTTACGGTTCCTAAACCCTAGGGAAAATTGTAACTCAATTCTTTCTTTCAACTTACAATTCAAGGAATGTCTTCAACAATGCTATTTTTTAGTAAATGATCAAAAACTAGATAGGCAAGCACAAAAATAATTCATTAAAAATTATGCTAACATGTTTTTACATAATATATTTCCAAGCTTATCTTATTAAATTAAAAAAAAAAAAACAAAACCAAAACAAAATCCCAAAACCTTATTATTAGGAACACTGTTAAAATAATAAAGGAATGTATGAGGGGTAATATTTTTTCCTGAGCTTATTCAGTTACAAAAACCATTTGGTTTCTGAGAGTTTTTTTTTCTGTTTTTAATCTCACAGTACTTTACTGAACCATTACACTTTTTGTAAGCGATCTTCACTGATTTTAAAAATAATTGCAATGCAGATAGATGCCTAAGCCTAGTACTTCCCACTGACATGCACCCAAGCCCTGCTTGTTCCAGATACTAAAACTGAGATTGTAGAAAGGTTTTCCGTCTCTGGGGGGAACAAGCAACACGGCTGTCCCAGGTGGGGGATGTCCCTGGTGGTTATGGCTTCCCAGCAGGAGCTGTTCCCTGCCTCTATTGGGGTCAGACCTAAGCATGTTTTGTCTCAAACATTCTGAGTATTGCTACAGGAAAGGTGTGATCAGAGGAGAGGAGTCCCCCAGAGGTTGGGCAGCACTCCTCTGAGCCAAATTGTTGTTGCTCTGCCTTGAGGTTTGTGCTCAGTCCCACCCACCCTGACTCACCTCCTGGAAAAGGGCTGTGCAAAAACGTGCAAAAAATCTTGTTTACATTAGAGGTGGGTGCCAGTTAGGTATAAAAGGGAGTGGATTAGGCCCCCTCCATCTCCTCTCTTTCTCATTGTCTTGCAACCCCGGCTCCTGACCATCCACGTGGCAAGACCAGCCCCTGGGACCTAAGGACTGGTGATATTCTTTGTTTTCTTCCCTTGTTTTGCCCAGGCAAAGCACAGCTATCATATTCTGCTCTGTTACCAGCGAATATTGGTGTGTTGTGGTGGTAGTGACAGACTTGCTGTTTGTCATCCAGTCCCTTGGGGACACTTGAGGTTTCCCTCTGGTCCCCTTAACACCATGGTGCTCTGCTTGGAAACCCTTCCAAATTCATCGTGGTGAAGGAAGGTGGCAGTACGGTAACAACAGACATCTCATTGAGTGACTGGAGACCCATGAGGACACTGGAGGTGGGGCCATTCTTTCTGTGCCCTATCTTCGTTGTGTGGTGGGGGGACTTTGGGTGGGGAAGAATGCAGCTTCTCCTAGAGGCAGCCTCAGCAAGGGGTCAGTTTCTCAAATAAGCCTGGGGCCAACGTGTGCTGAAGGGAAAGTCATCCTACAGGCAGCGGGACAGGTCAAGGACAGGCTGCTCAGGATGCTGTACATCTGAAGGACACCACTGGTTTGGGGCCAATTGATCCAACTTTATGAAATCACAGGTACTCTCCTTCTGGTTCCGGAGATCAGCAGCAGGATACTTGCAGGATGAATCTTTGTTTTTGCTGAACCCTCGGACTCCTCAGGATGCCGGTCATCTGAACTGCCAGGCTAGAGACAGAGGGATCACTGTCTGCCTGCAGGGGCTGAAGGGCTGTGACCAAAAGAACCGAGATGAACTCCTGTGTTTGCAGAGATCCCCAGATATCCCCTCCCATCCACACTCCCCACTCACCACTGCAGATCTCATCCAACTTCTCCATGCTTTGGAGGTGCTGTGCAGCCAGACCTAGGCACAAAGCTCCATCAGCTCCTGCTCCCTAGCGTGCTTCCAGCAGCCTGGCCCTTGGTCCTTCCTTCTCCCTTAACAGGGGTGGCCCCAAGAACCACCAGGAGTCCAGGGGCATGGAACTGAGCCAAGTGGCCACCAAACCCCCCTACATGGACCTACAGTGGTGGCACAGGGAGGGCTGAGACCCCGCACTCAGCAGGGACAGGGCAGTGCAGCAGCAGGAATGGGGCCAGGCTGCCAAATGGGGTCTCCAGGGGCTGGGGCTCACCAATGAACCTGACAGCCACCTCTCGCACAGTGGCCTGAGGGTCCTTGAGGTATGGCAGGCTCTGATGCAGGTACTCCTCAGCCCTGCTCTTGTCCTTCACCAGCTGGAGAGAGGACAAGGGGATGGGCATGTCACATAGCCCCCTCAGCTGGCAGAGGCTGTCCCTCCTGCCAGCACTCATCATTACTGAGAGCCCACCCTCTCACTAGGTGCAGGGAAGGGAAAGACTCCTTGGGGCTCTGTTCTTGAGGGTAGGAACAAGGATGAGGCTCCAGGCTGCGGGCTTGGGGCTGCAGCAGGGCTGGTGGGGGCTCTGGGTGCAGGGCAACTCTCATCCAGCCTGCATCCTGGGGCTTGTCCTTACCAAACACTTGCAGATCCTACATGTCTGCTGCATCTCCAGCAGGTGCCTGAGCTCCTTCCACTTGAGCAGCTTGGCAGCAGCAAGGAGGGCTTCCCTAGAGGCCTGTACAACAGCAGAAGCTGTGAGATAGCACCATGGCTGGCAAAGGAGACATCTTGGCTTTGTTCCTGGGATGATCCTGCCTTTAGGAAGCTGGGATATGCCCTTGCCAAAGCATCTAGGGGTCTTTTGAGGACAGCCCTGAGGTGCAGGGATTGAGGCTCAAAGCCCTGGCCTCCAACACATTGCAGGGACAGCAAAGAAAGACATGGGGACACATGTATGCAGGCTTTGATGGCCGTGGGTTGCTGCCAAGCCCTGCTGGAGCAGGTAGGGCAGGTGCTGGAAATGGCCATGCCAGCTTCTCTGCCCCTGCTCACACTGGTTCTGCAGGGACCCTTCCTTGGGCTGTGCTGGGGGAGCACTGCTCACTGCCAACAGCCCACCCCTGTCGGTGTCACTGCTGAGCCTTGAAACCCGTACCTTGGCCACACCGGGGCTCTGGTCACTCATGCGAAAGAGGAGTGGGATCAGTGCACTCCTGATGTAGCTGTTCCTCTTCTTGTTGCTCCCCACCACTGACTCCAGCTGGTCTCTGAAGAGGCAGATGGAGAGCTCTCGCAGCTGGCTGCACTCCTGGTGGGAAGGAAGGAAGATAGGCTTGGAAACAGAGGCTCCCTGCCCACTGTGATGGGGGGTGATCGTGGCTGAGGTGAGGGGATATGCTCTAGGGTAAGATTCCGGAGTAGGGAGAAGTGGTGCTGGGCTGCAAGGCCCAGAAGCCACAAGAGCCCAGATGAGCAGAGCCTGCTCTGAGTACTGCTTACACAGCTGGGCTGCAGAGCAGCTGTCACTGCCCAGTGCCTGTCTCAGGGCTCAGGGTCCCACATCAACCTTACCGAGTCAAAGAGGAGCAGGAGATTTTCCATCAACTGCCCAGTGATGGGGCTGCCCACAGCCTTCTCCAGGTCTTGAAATGTGGTTTTGCCCATCACATTTTTAAAGAACATTAGGCCCTTTATCTTGAGGTCTGTACTGCCAGCCTGCAGGACCCCCATCATATCTGGCAGGAGGACCTGCATTTTTCTTGCCTGTATGAAAGACAGTTTCTTTTTTGTGAGACAATTCACACCTGGAAAACTCCTCAGGCAGCCACCAAGCCCCACCGTGGCAGGGAGGGTGTTTGGAGCAGTCACCTCTCTGCCTGACTCCCAGACCAGGCCAAGCCAAGCCAAGCCACCACCCCACCCACAGCCCCAGGCTCCAGCTGCCAACGTGGCTGTCCCCAGCACCACCCTGCTCACCAAGTCACGTGTTTCTGACAGCATGTGGAGTCCTCCGACCAGCAGGGAGGCCGTCACCACTCTTGGATGCCTCTGATTGCTCTCAGTGTTAGGCTTGTCACCCAAATCCTTGGATGGAAACTGTCTGGAGGACAGCTGCAGGAGTAAGCACAGCAGTGAGATATACTGGCAGAGCCTGCAGGCTCGTAGCAGGGGATCAAGGCCTTTTCTGGTAACTCACAGCCAAGCCAGGGATGCAGGTGCCTTCTGCAGTAGAGTTGGGAATATCAGTCATCCAGAGGAACCGAAGCAAGCTAACGAATACCATTAATATCTTCTCCCGAATCTGGGGCTTGTAGAAGATCTGACTCCAGAGTTGCAGGGCTGTGCTGCAAGGCAGAGCTCTGTCAGCAGGGCTGCCTTGGCCGCAGCATGGCCTGGGGCAGCCCCACGGGGCTTGGCGTGCCCAGGGGCCCTCCCCAGGCAGGCAGGAGGGGACTGAGGTGGTGTTCCCCAGATCATGGTGGCTCTGGGCTGGCTCAGCCAGCTTTGGCTCCTGTAAGCCCAGACAATGTATCATGGCTGGAAATCTTGGTGGGATGGAGAACCCCATTCCTTGGAGTGTCCTGTAGCATTCCTTAGGTCTGGAAGTCAGAGAGTCTCGAGGTCTCTCACCCCACAGCAAACAAGCTCTCAGGATTGTCACGGCCAGTACCTGTCCCCTTGTGGAGCGATGTTCAATAGTGTTGTGACGACCTCCTCAGGGTACTCCTCAGCCATCTTCATAAGCAGGGAGTCAAAGCAGTGCCGAACTGCTATTTTCTGGATGTCTTGCAGGCTGTCATAGATGCAGCTCACAATCTTTTGCACCTGGAGGGGACAGAGGTGAGAGTGGTGCTGCCTCTGGAGTGCAGCTATGTCCTCAGCTCCCCTTTCCATCCCTCTCTGCTGCCTTAAGGTGGCTTCAGACTCCTGGGTTTGGAAGGGGGGGATGGACAGAGAAACAAGGCCTGACAGGGCTGAAGGCCAGGGCAATCCAGCCACAGGTCACTTACATCTGTCAGCCAGAAATCCGGGTCTCCCTTAGCTACTTCCAGAATGTGTTCTGCCACCACCTTGTCAAAGACAGTGGTTTCTGTCATTACTTCCATGGCTGCAAGGATGATGTGTGTCCTCTCAGAAGGCATGAGGTACCTTTCAAAGGGCTGTGCCAGGAAGGAAGGGAGCAAAGACATATCACACCAAGCACCCTGATGGCACTGGTCAAGTGAGCTGTCACAGGGTGCTGGCCCTACAGAGAACCAGGGCTCATTGGTGGGCAGGAGGGCTGGAGCTGCTGCTGGGACACCAGAGTGCCACCCTCAGATAGTCCCTGCTTGGGGGGCAGGAGGAGCCCTCTCATCAGAGACAGGGAGGCCACACAAGCCCCTCTGATTCTGTGTCTCTTTGCTCACACAAGTGCCCTGCCCTTGGCACAGACAGGAGTGACAACACAGGAAGAGCTCATTACCTTGGTATTGTGCAGGTTTACACAACAGAGCAAGGAGGTGGTGTCACCTTCTCCATGGAGTTGTGTGTTATCCTTTAGCCTTGACCTGCCTAAAGAGCGGGGCAGACGCAGAAGTCAGTAAGACAGAGCAGCTTTGCCAGCAAGCTTTCCAAACAGCTCTGAGATCTGCTTGTGAGATGGCAGGAGAGAAGCAGTCAAGAAGATTCTGCAGGGTGTCATACTCGGGTTCAGATGACACCCTCCAGGTCAGCAGAGTTGAAGAGGATGAAAGGAGGGAGGGAGGGAGGGAGGGAGGGAGGGAGGGAGGGAGGAGAGGAGCAGAGAAAAGGTCCTGGATGTGTGGAGAGCACTTGGCTTCAACAGCAAATGACAGCCGGATGATATGGGAAGAATCCAGAGGGGCAAAGATGGTCAAGCAGAGAGGCAGAGCTTTGAGGAGGTGTCTGTGGAGGAGAATGAAGTCCATCACAATGTCCCTTATCATTTTGCTCACAGATGAATTCACTGAGGTGATGAAGGCTGCTCAAAGCTGTTTCCTTTTCTCTGGAGGAAGTCTGTAAAAGGAGGAGACGTCCCAGCAGCTGTCCGAGAATTGAGATCTGGATGTCTTCATAGCAGACAGTGAGGTCCTTTTTTCTAAAGAGGTCCCAGTCCTGTGTGAAGGAGGCAGAAGAGCAGCAGTGCTGACAGCAGGCAGCTGGTGCTGAAGCCCTGCACCTGAGAGTGTGTCCAGGGCTGGATCCCTGATGAGTCCAGGATTTACAGAGCCCTCATCCCAGAGCATTTAGCTGGGCAGCAGCCCTGGCCAAGGAGAGTGGCACAACCTGTCTAGAGGGTGCCATGGCCTTACCTTCTGTGTGGAATAACTGTGCAGGAAACGGCTCAGCATTTCAATCCTCCCCAAGGCTCTTGACCACACTTTGTGTATCCTAGAATTGGTGAAGTCCAGCAGTATCTGGGCAGAGAGAAGCTGCTGGTGAACCCTGGAGCAGACACCCACTGCAGCAGCAGCAGCAGGGCAGCTCTGGTCCTGCGTGGGACTTGCACTATCCCTCAAGACTTCCTCTGATCTTGAGCAAAGCCTATAGCAATGCTCCTGCCCCTGGGCTCCCTTGCAGGTCTGGGATGAAGGCGCTGGGCCAACCATGCGGCCATGCAGGAAGGCAGGTGCCATCCTCTGTGCTCCCAAAGGAGCCTGGTGACAGCCTGGTGACAGCCCCTCCTTCCCCACGGGAGTTGGACACTGTCCCACGAGGCACTGGTGTGGAGGGATCACTCATCCACAAGTGGGCAACAACCCCCCTCAGGGTGAGGAGCAGTCCTGGGACCCCCACTCTGCACAGGCCATACCTGCAAAATGTTCTGCAGCTCCTCGCTGATTCGGGAGGGAGGAGAGCTGAGCACTATTGCCCTCAGCATGGAGTCCATGCTTCTCAGGGTCTGCAAGGAGGTCAGAGACTGGTGGCAGTGATTCTTCACCTGATCTGAGACTGATCTTAGCTGCCAGTGTCAGGGAGTATGCCCATGCTGCCCAAGAGAGACCTAGAAGCTGGCAGTCTGCTGCGGACAGAGCAGCCTGCAGCATCGGACACGGCTGGGCCCTGAGAAGGCGATGAAAAGACTAGGGCAGGAAAGCAAAGCTGAGACCCTACCGTGCCTTGGAGCTCTGGTCATAGGGCAGCACAGGGTGGCCCAGGAAACAGCCCAGAGGGACTGGGAGCTTCGACAGCTCACCCAGAACTTACGCTCTTTAAGGGGAGTTGTTGACCTATGTTTAATTGAGAGTGTGAAGGAAGCCAGAAGATAGTTCTGAAGCATGTCTCTAGGAGGCTTCTCTTTTTGTCTTCCAGCACCACTTCCACTGTCTTGCTGAAAGAGAGAGCCTATCTGGACACTGGGAGCAGTGCCTTGAGGCTTTGTGCAGAGGGATGCTGTCGTCTGGGGAAAGCTCCCTGGGACGGGTGGGCAGGTACCTCAGCATTTCAATGGTGAGCATGGCCACCCGCCACAAGTCTGTGTGCAGCTGGTACCAGGGCTCATCTTCCAGCAGGGCCTGCAGAGCGCAACGGAGCTCCCACCTGGCGGCTGCCAGCACCCAGTGCCACCAGACCCTAGCTCTGCCCAAGTCCTGCTCTCACAGGGTGCCAGTGCCAGGGGGGCTCGCCCTCTTCCCCTGAGTACTGGGTGTCCACTCACCTGGATCCTCTCTACCAGGTCATATCTGCGGCAGAAGTCAATCAGGCGCCGTGACGAGCCAAAGAACGCGGTGCTTATGCACAGATCCATGATTTTGTGAAGAAGGGTTATTTTGTTATCCTGGCAGCCAGGGGACAGATAGACAAACAGAGAGCATGAGAAGACGGGACAGACGGCCAGCAGGGTGGGAGTTCTGAGGGGCAGCACCATGTGGAAGCAGCAGCTCTGTCCAGCCATGACACCTCTGGCAGCCCAGCCTCTGCCAGCAGATGCTGGAACAGTCGCCATCCAGCTGGCCACAGTCACCTGGCTGAGGTTGCTGGCAAGGATCTGGATGGAGTTCACAACTTCCTCTTCCTCTCTGGACATTTGTAACCAGCTGGCATCTAACAGAGATGTAGAACAGAGAGGGCTACTGAAGGTCTGGCAACAGGAGAGAGCAGAGGAAGCTCTCTGCCCAGCCCCACATGGGCTCCCCTGGCATGGCCTTCCTGTGTAGCCCTCAGCTGAAGGGTGCCCAGCAGAGGAGCTACCATGCCAGAGCACGGTGTCGTGGGGAAAGTGCCAGTGCCCTAGGCTGAGAAATGTGCTGGCAGACAGACAGGAAAAGTCCAGTGTTCCACAGCATTGCTGCCTTCGTCCCGCCAGCCAGCTGTGCTTTGCTACCCACACTGCAGGAGCTGGAAGGGGTTGTGCTGGGGCAGCCTTGAGCAGTCCCAGTATTCAGGCATCACACCCACACTCCAGGACCCTCGCTGCCAGCATGCCAGGGACACATGGTCCTGGCATTGTGCAGGATGTGCTGGCAGCCCCAGCCCTGCTGAGTCCATCAGAGTGCCCTCACTCACCCGTCTGCAGTGGATCCACCACAATCATCTGACAGGGCTCTGCTGGAGAGCTGCTTTTCTGAGAAGCACCATCCTCCACCCAGGCCATCCTGGGCTGGCTAGGGGGTGTCTCCTCCATTCTGCAGGAGAAAAACTGAAAAGTTTGAGAGGGACAACTGAGAAGCTTTGGGGAAAGATACCAGCATGACAGGGCTGCTGAGACAGCAGAGAAAGTTGGACTGTGTTTGAAAAGTTGGGCTAAGCTCCCCATCAGCTCCGTGATCTCATCCTATCCCATCATCTTGCTGGACATGGTAGCTGTACGAACCACATGGACTATAGTGAGGTGTCACAAAGGGCTCCCCTGTGACCACCACCTGCCCCTAGCACTGTTGCAGTGTTTGTAGACATGGAACCGGCCCTTAGCTGTGGGTGCTGGCAACGAAGAAAATCATGTTATGTGTTTTTACATAACATATTTTCAAGTTCACCTTATTTTAAAATCCACAAAACAATAAAATAAAACAAAAACCCCACCAAACAAAAACCACAAAACTTTATTATTATGTTAAAAAAAAAATGCATAGGGGCAACACTGGGGGTTTCTTCCCAAGCTTATTCAGTCAGAGAAATTCTTGAGTCTCTGAGATTTACTTCTTTTAAACTCACAGTAGTTAACTGAACTGTTACACTTCTTGTAAACAATACTCAGGTCTTACTACTAATTTTAAAAATAATTGCAATTTAAGTAAATGCCTAAGCCTAGTACTTCCCATTGGCACACACACAAGCCTTGCATATTCCAGATATTGTAACTAAGATGGTAAAAACATTTCCCTCTCTGAGATGAACATATTCTTGTACTGTAGGTGATCACTTTAAGCTCCTCCTAAGGGCTGCAACTGCTGGTGCTAGAGGTGTTTTTGTAAATGAGCAAAAGACTAATTCCTCCCTAGGAAAAAAAGCTTTCTGCAAAAACTGTGCAATGCAGCATTTTATTGCATCTGTATACCAAAAAGTATTTTTGGTATACAGATGCAATAATCCACCAGAAAATTACAAACAATATGCCTTAATGAAGGTGCTAAATCTCCTTGAAGAGCAACTGTTCTTCTCTGCAGATTATTACATTGCCTTGGCTTAATAATATCATCACAGGATCATTGGATCACTCTGGTTGGAGAGGTCATCTAATCCAACTCACTCATCAAATGCAAGGCAACAGTATGAACTTGGAACTTTAAAAATCCTGAAGAGTCCACAAAGACACTGTAAATCTGTCATGAGCTGAAAAAGTTTGTCTTTCTGAGGTTACACAGGTCCTGATGGACTTTGGCTGTACCAGCATGTTGTCCCTGTGACATGGAAAACAGTGGGGGCCTGGACTCTAGTCTGCCTTGCTGTGAAGCCATTCCACAGCAAAGGAGAAGAGCTGTCTGGACACAGTGCAGTTACATGATATTAAATCACTTAACTCAGTTTGACAAAAGGCAAAAGTAAGTAGAGAGTACATCCATTTTTGTTCTTTCCAGTTAGTTGATCGATATCTTCAGTAGGTTTCCCAGATTTGAAATATTGTATGATAATTACTTTATTCTCATACAAGACCTTTCTGAAGAAGGGTCTGGCAGTGAGAGACTCATCTTTGAGAACATGGAAAAGGTTTTGGATGGAGCATGGCACAAATTTGCAAGGGGTAGCCTGCTCACTGTGTGTGTGTAGCCCCTGTCAGTCTCTACAGAGCAAGGAGAGCAGATGGAGATGGTGCCCTGGCAAGGTAAGCCCAGGACAATGTTACTCCCTGGGTGATCATTGGGACCTTATTGTGTATGTAGATCTCCACTGGATCTTGGCTGCCAAGAGTTAGCCTATGCATTACTTTGGTTGTAATAGCAGGAATTTATTGCTTCATTACCCTTGGAATTATGATATAACTGCGATAGAAACAGCTGTAGTTAGTTGTCTGAGAACAGTGCTTTGTTTTACTTCATGTGCAAAGGATGTGCTCACCGTAACTAGAAGTGACTGGCTCAAAAGTCTTTAAACCCCCTGTTTAGCAAAAGAAATTGATGAGTGTATTCTGCCTTTTGCTTTTTGGTTCCTCCAAAATGTAGAACAAGTCTCTGTTCCATAGTCAAAATAACTCTGGGGACTGAAACTGGCAGTTATAGCATTTGTCTTCCCTGTGTGGCCCCGCCTTGCTGCAAAAAGCCATCACTGAAATAACACAGGGTTATCCAGCCTGGGAAAAGCAACATAGGATTTCACACACAAAAAAATTCTAAAAACTCACTTCCAGCTGAGATAACTTCAGACCATACCACACTCCAAACAAAATGCACAAGATATTTCCTTGATGTTTAATTTTTCCACAATTAGTTCTTACAATGAAAGCATCACCACACCAGCAATCCTCTCTATCCCATGTAGACAAATTCACAAACCTACCAAAGTCCTTCTCCCACAAACTGGGAATTAGTTTAGTCCTATATTTGGGAAATGCTCACTATGCTAGGGAAGATGCCTATGTGGATAAGCAGTCAGACTGGACCTAGAGAAGGTGTCTGTATGGATAAGGAGACAGACAGGACCTAGACTGTAACTGTTCACAAAGTTTAACACCTGTCTTCCTGTTCACTCGTCCTGTAGATTAATGTGCCACTGCTTGAACTTCTTGTAGATCATAACATGGCAGCAGAGGAAACCTGCTGTGAAGTCCCTGGAGTGGTAAGCTGACTGACAGCAAATAAAACATATTTATGGTTTCTTTTCCCTGAGGTTTTAAACTAATTAATTTGCCTAGTTTTCACTGTTGTTTTTTCCTTCACGTCTTCCTTACAGGAAGATGAGTAGGCAACTTTCTTACTTTATTGATTTGTAAATATGGAAATTAGACGTACATATATTTTTTACAACTTGGTACACACTAGGGAAGTGTCTACCAAGTAATGCTTAAGTGAGCCAACTTTAGCCTATGTATTCTGTAATGGTTTGCTTTCCTTGTTGCTTGTTTCTTCCCTTTACCACTAGAAAAAAATGGGAGAGAGTGCTAGTTTGGGATATATGGAAACTCCCCAAAGATCGGAGCAATGCTTTTCAGAGAGCCAGGTCATGCCAGTTTGCCTGGTAAGAAGAGCAGACATTCACATTATGAAACAGAGCAAGCATCTAACAATACATGAAACATTAGGGGGTTGCAAGACTCTATTACTCATTTGCTTAAAAAATTGAGTTTGTTTAAAAATATTAAAGGACTAAGGTGGAAAACTGGTCCCACTGGAATCAGTAGTCTGTTCCCTGTTCTTTCTGTAGAGCCAGAACTTCATCCTAGATCTCCAGGAGGCAAAGCCTCTCTCTTTATAGCTGCAAATCAAAGTACTTCTAATTCCTTTTAATTTACTT
The DNA here is from genome assembly GCA_013400175.1 of Phainopepla nitens. Lineage (NCBI taxonomy): Eukaryota > Metazoa > Chordata > Aves > Passeriformes > Bombycillidae > Phainopepla > Phainopepla nitens. Next base: position 106,654 of record VXBQ01011586.1, on the reverse strand, counting down.
AAGATTACAAAGGAGTGTAGTTACCCTAATTGGGATCTGTATTTGAATCCAAGTGTAAATTTCAGCTCTAGAGCCACTGCAGATTTAAATTTTCAGAAGATAGGCCTTTCCTAGTCTCTGAATATTTTTCTTAACTCTTCACGGGTACATTAGTTCTTACTAAGAGTGATATACTGGGTTGGGAGAAGAAGTCATAAATATCAAAGACAGCAAAATGTTAGTATATTATATATTACGCTGTAATTCTACAGTTGTAGGGAGGACCACCATGTAGTCACATCTAGGAATAGAAAATAATACTTATCTGTCATATATTTAGAAATTAAATAAATTTTTTATGCTCTAAATTTATTCCAGATATAAAAGACAGAATCTTGCATTTGAGCTGCATCTAACTGAAAGTGATAGGGCCCGTTAATGTTTCTTTGACAGCCTCTCTTTGAAATATTAGAAGATTAATATGGTTAAAAGATAGGTGCTTTCTTTTTCTATGTATTTCCCTCCCCATCAACCTGCTTTTAGACCAGCCTAGTACTTGCATATACATAAAATCATAAGGCATAAGGTGTGTATGAGTTATTGCAAAGAGTACTACTGCTGGGCAACAACTGCTGTAGAACTACCTTTCACAGAAGCACTTTTTATCTTTTTTCCCATATTTCAGGTACCAGAATATCACCTTGAAAGTTATTTCATCTCTGAACATCATTACAATCCTCCAGTGAATTATGTGGATATCTGGGATGTGGCTGGGACAAAGGGAAGCATCACGTCCCTGCTACAAGCAGAGTCCTGCTTACCCCTGGAGCAGATGAACATGGCACTGTGCAACATTCAGAGCTCAACAAGATGTGACAAGAATTGCTAACAGAAGGTGTTTCCAAGGTTTCCAGCAGAAGGGGAAAGCCTTGTTTTTAGGAGCCACTTTTGTTTACAGAAGCAGGGTGGAGGGAAGAAAGATCTTCATAAATATTTCTGGAGACATGCTCACCAAAACTTTGGGAGAGTTCAAGATCCAAGTCTAAATCTGACTTTAAGATAAAGGTATTTCAAATACTAAAATTAAAGGACTGTAAAGCAAGCAAATCTCAGAAAATCTGCTCAAAAAATAACCTTCAGAAGAAGAATAAGCCAAAAGTGTCACATGGGTGAGAGTCGGGGGTAGGGGTGGAAAGCAAACTTACAAACTTCTCACTAAGTATATATAAAAATAACTAAAGAAAATCAATGCACTATTAATGTCAAGTAAAATCAAGCAAATGTATAACTGACCTTTTATGCAGCCTCTGTGCATAGTGGTGGAGAACTTGAGACACTGCCTGCTATCTTATATCCTCTGGAATAGGTCTAATTTCTGGTTAACAGAGAACTGAAAATAGTTCTTGCTTGAGTTGCAAATATAAATGAAATGTCCACAGATGTAAATAGAGCCTGATTCAAACAACAGTGGGAAATCTTTGCTTGTTGGGAACTTGAGAGTACTAATTCAGCTAGTAGCCTGTAATTGGCCTCATAGCACTTCCCACACATACCTATAAGAAATCAAATGAGTTTTATATTACTGGCATCTGCTACCTCCTGAACTTGCTCCTCCAGATGTAGAATTCTCAGCCATTCATCACTGCATCAGCAAGTAGTGACAGTTTACTCTCATATCTAACAGTTACGTCCACCAGAAAGTCCGATCTGCCTTTGCAGGTTATGTATATATAATTATTTTTATGGTCTTTTAAAAGTTGACTCCTGAAATATTAGCCATTCTTTAGCTGCCTCTGCCACCAGTTCACATAACTGGTTGTGCCTTTTCATCCTTCCATCTTGAACTGAAGGGCAATACTCACTAATATGTGAGCAAGTCTCACCCTCTGCTTGAGAACACCAACACTTCTTGAGTATCCTCCCTTACCCCCTGCCAGAAATGTGGCATAGCTTACTTGCAACACAGTAATGAGCTTTCTGAGAGAAATGCCCCAATGATGCTCAATCCAGTTGTCACTAATTTTATCCTTTCCAAAGCTCACAGTCACACAGCCCCATGCGTGTGCAACACAAGCAACTTGGTCCCATTCAAAAATTCCTACATTTGCCAGTATCAAGGCCTTTGAAAGATAAGCTTTGGCAAAGATATCTCCCATCTCCAGAGATTAGTTCCTCATCACCCACAAATTCCAAGATCACCATGATTGCTCTGGGGTCCCACATAGAAGGAATTTTCTCTTAATCACCATCTGTCACAGGTCATAGTTACTCAAACTCTTTCTCTATACATATCAGATGACCAATCCTGTGATGTCATCTGACAACTGAGCAATTTGGCGCAGACTCTGGACTTCAACACTAGGAGCCCTCCAGAAGGTGTGGCAATACCCAGACGTCCATCCCAAGTGCTGGAATACAGGATGGCATCACAAGTAGATAAGACTAACCAGCCCCTTCTTCCTCAAATTACCAGATCAAGGGTTTGTAGGTATGTGGATTTCCCATTAACTTGGCCTGCTAAGTACATCAGTCATGGGATAGTGCATCCCTTCAAGATGCCCACTTGGTCAAATGGCTTCAGTAGAGCCTGCTGACCCTGTTTTTACAACCTGTTCAGTTTTCTAGTAGAGGCAGCTTAGATATTCCAGCCCATGGGTCTGTATATAGGTATACCAAGGTATTTTTCTGGAATTATCTGGATCAATCATATTGAGGGATGTGCCATTTATTGCCCGCACCAGACAGCCACTGTTCACATACGAGCAGGCTGGATGTAAAGCTGTGGCACTTCTCCCACTGTGTTTTGAGGTCTGTCAGACCACAAGGGACCTATAAAATCTCAGAAAAAATATTTTGCATCCCACCCCAAGATTCACTTAATTGAACCAAGTCATCTGCAAAGACCAGTGTTGTCAAATGTGTCTAACAATGCTGGGACTCATCTCCCTCCTCTTTCAACTTGCAGGGCAGAGGGTCCACAGACAAGAATACATTTGGCAACATTAGATTGTAATCTCTAATAGCAAACTGAAAGAAATAGAGGCTCTAAAGGTAGCTTATAGCTTTCCAGGTTATAGATAAGTGCATTCCTCCAACTATCCTCCATACACACTCCTCAAACAATTTTCCAGAAAAACTGACAATGCTAGATCAATTACAAATACTTTGAAACATGTGCTAAATGCTGTGAATAGATTTACAGATGAAAAAAGGGTTAGAGACATTTAAAGATTTTCCTGCTATTTCCTACATGTAAATATTTATAGCAACATTTTAAAACTGAACTGAATTTAATAATAAAATTTTAAAAATAAAACCATATGAAAAAGAAATGTTGGATTATGTTTCTAAACTCCTTAGCTCAGCCAAGAAATCAAACACTATCCCAGTTCTATCCTTGGCTGCTTGTAAAAGACTTTCCAGTACTTTGCTTTCATAGGAGAAAAAAAACAAAAAAGAACACCACATTACTCTTGGCTTTATTAAAAAAAAAATTAAAATCTGCAATATTTTAAAAAAGAGAAATCTAATCTTCCTGGACTAAGTGGTGAGCCTGGCCCCAGAGGACCAGAGGGATTTTTTGGAGTGAAAGAAACAGCTGGGAAAGTAGGTAGGAATCCAAAAGCCCCTAGGGTCAGTTCACAAAGAAGAGTTGTAGCCAGATGTGCTTCTCCTCTTATTTTTTGTCTTGCAAGAGACAAAGGCTGTAAGGTATAAGGGCAATTTGGGTAGAGATCTCTCTGGTTTAGACAGATGCCATGGTCTTGGAGGTAATGTTCACACTGAATGTCAGCCATCTCTTATGGAATACTTTCATCCTCTATTTACCATCAATTCAACCATTATGTGAAATGCTTTAGGAGTGGAAAGCTTTTTATACAGTATACAAAGTATGATTATTTGTAATCAGCAACAGCTTCCATGTATTTACTGTTGTATCTGTGCTGCAATGTCACTACTCATTTTTCCTCTGTAAGAAACTGAGTTTATCCAACAGTTCCCACCACGCAGGCAGAAAATGAGATGTGTCCCTAGGCCTTGGTGAGAGAAATGGCACAAGCGTGCCCGTTGAAGGAAAGGGACTGAAAGATGCTCTGTCTCCCTGCAGCCTTTTCAGTGCCGGGGAACCCAGCCACTGTCCCTCAGGCCTCTGCCTTACAGTGATTAAGTGATAATGACCCTAAAGCCCTAAATGCGGCACTTAGGGACATGGTTTGGTGGTGGACTTGCCAGTGTTAGGTTAACAGCTGAACTCAAAGATCTTAGAGGTCTTTACTGTCCTCAGTGATTCTGTGACTTGCATGAGGAAGGTGCTGCACCTACTGGAGAATCTAAGAGAGGGCATGCCCTTACCCAGTGCTTTGCTGCTCAGTTTCCACTGACCTCCTAATCCTCACTGGTATTTCTCATGTGCTAGACTTGAATCCTCCTCAAATTTTACACTAGTTCAGTTTCACCCTGTCTCACAGAGTCACTCCTGGTCAAAGCAGCACGAATTACTCTCCTATTTTTTGGCCATGTAAAAAAAGTAGTTTTGAGTGTAGCATTATTCTGAGAGCATTACACAGCATGTAAATTTTGCTCATCTCAGAACAGCTGAGGATCACAGAAACTCAGCAAAGTAAATGACTCTTCCAGATTTATATTATAAAACTGTATAAAAATTGGAACAAACTCAACCCAAAAACCAACCAAAACCCACCTTCCGCCTAAGTACTTACAATTTGCCAGTAGTTTAAACTTTGTTATGCTAAGTCATATTGCTGCTATTCTGTAAATCTCCCCACCCCTCTTCCTTATTCATAAGACTGGACTATTAATTAACCATGGCAGTGCACATTTCCAAATATTGTAAGACAGAAAAAACTATGCCTTGAGCACTGCTGTGTTGTGCAAACCTCATGGTGCATTACACGCTTTGGGCCTTAACCAGCAGTCATTTCCCAGCCTCAAAATGAAGGACAGCAAACTCACAACATCAACGTCATAGAGTCAGTAAAATCCTCATGAATGAATTGCTATCCTGCTCAGTGCAAAGACCAATTTGCTAAAGAATTGAGCCTGCTAATGAGAAACCTCAGCCACCGTGGCCGAGTCAGCACTCTGGGCACACGTTTGCCATTGAACAGGGTGAGAATCACCTATCCCAAGGCACAAGGAGGAAGCAAAAGGCAGCAAATTCAGAGGAGCGGCTGGAAAGTATGAGGCTATGAGTACACCCAGCTCAGCACTCCTCCTGAACAGGGAAGTGCTCACAGCTCCAGGCTGAGCCAACAGGTACTCTCAGGCTTTTCAATATCAAGGAGTTACTGTCTCAGCAGCAGAGATCATCCAAAGTTACCAGTCTTTCTTTTTAAAATGTATGAATGGAGTTAATTCCACCTTTGGTGCAAAAGAGCTACAGATCTTATGAACATCCTGCCCCAAATACACAGCCCCCAAACCATGCCATGTACTCCTGCTACATCCCACTACAACCACAGCCTTCCTTCTCTTCAACCCCTAGGCAAGACTCTCCTAGCTCAGAAACACTGAGCACTGCTGCAAACACGGTCTCCACACTGCCCCACTAGGTGTGCTCACCTGCCATGCCTCTCTCTGCCAGCTGATCTCCCCACAGGTTTGCAAAGGAAAAAAAAAAAAAAAAAAGAGATTCTCCCAAACTTCCTTCCTCAGCACCTCTTGGTGGTGGAGGAAAACTCTCCACTTACCTCTTTGGTATCCCACATTAGCAGTTTCCTGCCCCACCTGCTGCCTACTCTGGCTCAGCTGCTACTCAGACCCTGAGCACCTGGGTCTCACACACCTCTGGCCACATAAAGCCACCACTAATACCACACTAATACCACACTAGCAGCTGTTGCTGGAATGTGTGCAAGGAGAAAGCACTGCCACCACCATTTCTGTGATATTATCTCCTATTTCAGTCACTATGAGAGGACAAAATGTGGACTGAGCAGTAAGAAAGGTAGTATGCAAAGATGTAGCTTTAAACAATGTAACAGACATGCCAGGAATGGCTCGAATAAAAAAACTTAAGTCTGTGGAGTTTGCAGGATTTCTCAGCCCATACAAACTGCAGGGTTGTGTGCACCCAACAATGAACCTTCCTTTAGTAATGACCAGCTTTACTCTTACTGTAGACCCTAGTAATCGCAACATAATTTAAAACTGCAGAATCAGTCTGGGACTTTATTAAACAGTGATTTTTCTTTTTTATTTTCAGAGTTGTTTCTCCCTAGCAATCAGAAAGCCTTTCAGACACTGACTCTTCCTCTGTGGTACAGCTAATAAACTCAGCTGTAGCGAGAAATCTTCAAAGCTATGAAGATTCTCTAGAAGACAGGATGCGCTTTCTCACCTACTTTCCGTGGAGGTCTCCAACACTGACCTGTAAGAGTCACAATAATTTCCTTAGTCCAGTAACTGAAGATACTTTATATATGGCAGAGATTTTATACACAGCCCTCATCTTCAGGAAACACTGTAAATACTTCTCAGACTAGAGGGTAAACTTTATGCAGAGACAGCAGGATCAGAACATGTGCTATGCCTTACCGCAGAAAAGAAACATTCTACAAAAAAATCAGGCACCACAATTAACTAAGTGACTAACATTTATGCCCATCATCTTCTTTCTATCTATAGCAACTAAGATTCATAGAGCAGGAGGCTTCCTACATGGTTCAAGGCTAAAAGGAGGTATGTGCTTTGAACAACTTCAAGGAAGAAATTATTTCAGCTACTGGCAAATTATACTAACAGTTTTGTCACTAAAGTGCTGTATAAAATCATAGCATGTCACTGAAGCAGTTGCATGAAACCATACTTAATTCTTGTAACTGATCAATCACTCTGCTGAGAACATCATGTCTACCCAGAGGTACCTGCACTGTGTGTCACAGGGGAGAGGACAGGACAGCCTCCAGGTATACAAGTCATTTTCTGCACTGGCTGAAGTTGTTTCAAATCACTCTTGTGTCCTCTAATTACTGTGGTCATTTAGTCCTGCTCTGGCTTCTCAGCTCCGATAAAAGGAGTCAGCAGGATGGCAGCAGCCTACCTAAAACTGATGACAGCAAGATATCATGCAAGCACTCATACACTACCGTGGTTTTCTCAACCTAAGCTTTCAAGGAGCCACCAGAAGAGCCAGAATAACATTACAAGAGGGAATTGTTCGGGTTTTAAAGATGCTCCTGTGCCACACTTGGCCAGCTAAGCCAGCCAGTTTTTTGTTCTGCTCATTGTCCAAAATTGCATGGGTGTGTAAGGGAGAATCTGACTCAGTCCCTTGTAGCTGCAGAGACAGTGAGCTGGATCACAAGCAGAAGAAATATGCTTCCTATTACCATCATCAACTCTATAAACAAGTGTGCAAACAGGCATTCTGCTTCTGGGGCACAGCTTCCCTTAGTGGTGCTATCTTCATTTTCCTACTGAAAAATGAAGAATCAGAAGTCCTCATTCATAAAAGTGATGGCTCAGCATCATGAAATGTAGTGTGCTTGCACAATTTTTACAACAAAGCTATTGTCTGCTTCCTTTAAAAACTGTTCTTTCTCTAACTTGTACTCCTAAGAACTTTATCCACAGATAAAATTATTAAGTACACACCAAATACTTTAAAACTTCAGAAGTTTATTGTCCAGAATAGCTTACATGGTACAGTTAGATTTTTTTATTTTCTTTGTTACAGGGAAATCAAGCAAAACAGTAGAAAACGTATATGGGTTAACAGTAAAACAAAAGCTCAGTCTAATAACAGCCCTTTACATCCACCAAGTTATACTTCAGAAAATGGCTAGCCAAACATAAAGAAGCAGAGCATCTGAAAGACAGTTTCATGTTTATGGTATAGATTCTAAACCAGTATTAAGGGCATTTCCTGTCCATTTTGTTAGTATCTTTTTTTTCATAATAGCGAATTGAAAGAGGTCTATGTGGATAAAAAGTTACCTACTGCAAGACTTTCAAACCTCAGTTACCACCTTATAGGTTGATTGTTACGGATAACAGGATAAGGCACATGATACAGTATTTAAAATATACAGAGATCTATTAAAATCCAAAGATTATAAGGAAATGAGAACCGAAATTCAGAATTCACAAACATTACTTTCGCATTCCTTAATCTATATTCTAGGAGTTTGCATTCAAGCATTTTACAGCTTTTTCAGAAGGAAAGTGTAACACACCCAGAAAAGACTTCAAGGCTTTGCTTTGAGTTACTTTGTTGTTTGTTTTTTTTTTTTTTCCTTTTAGTAAACGGAATATAGGATAATCTAAATGATAATAAAATGCAGACACATTCTCTCACTTGCTATTAGCGCCCAATAGACCCACTGCTGAAGGTTGAGTATGAATAAGAATACGAAGAGCTTGCTGAGGCATCAAAGCTTCCTCTCCTAGACCCACTGCGTGAGCCTGAACGCGAGCCAGAGCGAGAGCCAGAGCGAGAGCCAGGTGCCGAGGAGACATTGTATGGGCTGGATATGCCTTTAGAGGAAACAGAGGCTGCTTCCAACAGTTTAAGCCCAGTGATGTCTTCCACCATTGACCGGTTCATTGCATCTTTGTAGGATATTTTCAGCTTGGTCTTGGGGCAGGTCAGAATTTTGGGATAGCTGTTGGTGTCCTGTAATTTCTGGGCAGCACGACCGTCAATCAATCCATTCCGAATGGCTTCTTCAGTAGTTATTCTTCCACGCACTTCTGGGTCCACCAGACCTCCAGTGAGGTACTGGAACTCAAGGAACCGCTGCCCTGCTTCATAAGGCAGCCATTTTTCCTTCACTGCTTCAGCTGCTGACATCCTCTTGCGTCCGCCCTTTATGCCTTCGAACCCTATGAAGGCCTTCTGGGCTGGTTTGAGACGTGTGGCCATATCCTGATCGATGATGCCTTGGCTAGTGGCTTCCTGGAGCGAAAGCCTCTGGCCAGTGGTAGGGCATATTATGCCACCGGTGCAGGCCTGGGCTTCAAGTAACCGCTGCCCGGTGATGCTATCCACGATGCCCCGCTGTATAGCTTCTGAAATGGAGATTTTCTCCAAGTTTTCTGTGTCAAATATGGCTGCAATAGGACTGCACTCATCTGGGGTCTCCGAGAAGGAACCACTCCTGATCACTGAGGAAGAACTCCTGACACTGAGCACGGTGGGAGATCGAGTCACTGACTCGTGCCGGAACACCTCGTCAGTGCCATTACGGCAGGAAATCATGTCTGCAAACTGGGTCAGGCTCAAGCTGCCAGAACGGTACTGGTCAAAAAACTTCCTCTCCACCAGGCCTTTATCAATGGCGTCTTGGATGTCGTACTGGCTACCTGTTTTTCTGTCAACAAGGACTACTCTGCTGCTGCCATCCGATCCTGTGATAGTTATTTCTTCCCACTCACACTCCTGTTCAGCTAGTTCTGTGTAGGTGTCATAATCTATGAGGCCTTTGCTGTACGCCTCCTGAACAGACATCTCCCGGTTTGTTTCTGGATCTACAATGACCACCCTGCGCTTCCTAAGGGTGTTCTTCTGTGAGGTGTGCACCACCTTCTTCTTCTCTCTCAGGGGCAGAAGGCAGAGCCCCGTTGCATCATCCTTTATGCATCTTTCTTTCAGCTGCAAGTATGTCAAGTTTTCCTCTGTGTTGGGATCAAAGAACCCTTTGGTGTCATCACTTGGATCACTAAGGATCTGGTTGAGCTCCTCATTGAAGTAGCCACGCTTGTAGGCCGTCTCTACTGGCAAGCGGTAGCTCTCTTTGGGGTCGATGATCCCTCCTGTAGCGATCTGGGCCTCCAGCAGACGAATGCCATGGCCTCTCTCTATGAGCTCTTTGTTCATTGCTTGGAAGAGAGAAATGATGTTTCCAGTTTCTGGGTCTTTGTACCCAGTGACAGCTCTTTCAGCAGAGAGAAGTTTCTCTTTAAATTCAATTCCAACAAGGCCTCTTTTGTAAGCTTCCTCAACAGGCAGCCTCACGTTGCTGACAGGATCCACTATGAACCCTGTGGCTGCCTGGGCCTCTAGGAGTTCAAGGGCTGTTCCTGGCCTAACCAAACCTATTTTCATAGCCTGGTAAATGCCAAGTTTCTCTTTAGTAGCCTCATTGTAGATACCAGCAATACAACTAGAGCCTTGAAGGAAATCAATAATTCTCTCACTCACTTCTTCCACTGTAATTGCACCCCTTTCCAAGTCATTCCTTGTTGATTCCTTAATGATTCCAGCCTCAAGCAGTGCATCTGCTGAGACAGGCTGCCGGATCCCTTGGAACGACATACTCCTCTTCTGCACTGGAAGGAGAAGCAGACCAGTGTGTGGTTCAATCCTGCATTTTTCCTTCAGCTGCATGTAAGTGACTGCCTTTTTGGTGGTGGGATCAATGAAGTTCTTTGTATTGCCTTGGCAGTTGTTTAGAATCCTGTACAGGTCTTTGTCAATCAACCCACGAGATAAAGCTATCTCTTTGGGTAAGAAAACACTGTTGACAGGATCGACAATCCCTCCTACAGCCAGCTGGGCTTCAAGCAGACGAATTCCGGTTTCTCTGTCAACCAAGTTTTTCTTGATGGCTTCAGATACCGGCACAGTTTTGCCTGAGAAAGGATCCTTAAACCCTGTAATAGCCTTTTCTGCTGTATAGATCTGCTCTCTATCATCGAAGTCAATCAGATCTCTGGCGATAGCACTGTCCACTGTTAGTATCTCATTTCGGTGTGGATCTATCACACCTCCTGTTGCTGCCTGGGCTTCTAGGAGCAGGACTGCATTTTCTGCTGTTAGCAGCTGATTCCGTTTGGCCTCAACGAAAGAGTACTTCTGTCTGGGCGAAAGGGACACCCCTGCAATAGCACCTGCCCCTTTGAGGTAGGGTTCAATGTCAGCTGCAACCTCTTCCACCGACCTCTGCCCCTTCAGCAGTTTATCCAGTGTGAGTTTGTCTATCAGCTGACACTCATAGAGCTGCATGGCTGTGATCTTCTTCCGCAGCCCACTGAACACCAGCTTGGAGGCATCAATACAGAAGTCTTCCTCGGTCTGTGTCGACCTGTGAGCCCCATATGGGCGCTGCTTGAGTTTCTCAATCTCTCTTTGCAGCCTGAGACGCTCTGATTCCAACTCTGACTGGTTTTTGACAGCGGTCTCTTCCAGTCTGCACCTGTATCTCTCCTCAATCCGTTTGATTTCCATCTGCAGCCTTTCAATCTCACTCCTCAGGCTGTTCTTCTCCCTCTCACTCTTCTCCCTCTCACACTGGATCTTCCTTATGGATTCCTCTGTTCGGGAGTGCTGGCTCTTCCACTGATTGAGGTCATTCAGAATTTGTTGCTTCTCACTTTCCAGGCGTTGCTTCAAACGTGATTCTGACTCCAGGGTAACTTTCAAACGGTTCAGCTCCTCTTCCAGTCTCTGCAGTCTGGCTTTGTCTTGCTCCAAAGCACTCATTTTTATCAGCAGGGTTTCTCTTTCTTGCATAATGTGACTATACTGATTTTTGGATTCTTGAATCCTACTGGATGCCTACAATTGTGGAGGAGAAATAAATCAGGAAAGGATGGTTAGAGTTTGTGCTGGTTAGAGTTAGGCCCTCTGCCTACAGTGCGCCCCAGCCTGTCATTTAACCTGCAGCAAGCTCCCACTGGAAAACATTCTAGTCACAGCAGTGCCTTATCCAAGATTATGGACACACATAAACCAGAGAAGGCACATTATCCCTTCACTTATAGTGTCTCCAGTACTGCCACAGACTCAAGAGACTTCATTCTGTTACCCACAGCCTCAATCTTCAGCTGATTTAGTTCTCTGTAACTTTTTGATACTTCTCACAGTACACTGACAAATACACAGAGCATTTAAGACTCATAAATAGCCTGATGCTCAGCAGATGTCCTGGCAGTCCTACTAATCCAGGGAAGCATCAGCAAAGCACTGGTCATCCATGGATAAAAAGGAAACAATTTTTGCTTTCTTGTTAGTTTCACATGTCACTCCAAACAATTTTACCTGCATTGCCTTTTATTTTAATTCATGCAGTGTCTTCATATATGCATATGCACAAACACTCACATCATGCACATTTGTATGCATTCCATATTAAACTGAATACAAGTTTATCTACCAGTAATACATGCATATATATGTGCATGTGTGTGTGTATATATATACATATATATGTGCACAGCTGTTATATAATCCTAAATGTTAGTTTTTTTTAATATCAGCATTAGGATTTTTTGAATAAAGGAAAGAAAAACTGAATAAAGGATATGAGAGAAGAAATATAAGGGACAAGTCTAGGAAAAAAAACATTTTTATGAGTGCTCACTTGTATATATTTGAAGAGTAGCTCTATGTATAAGAAACCAGACAGAAGAACACAATATTAAAAAATATTTTCTTGAACTTGTTTATGTTGTCACCGAAAGTTTAAGAAATAAGGGCCAGTAGTAAAATTTGCAAATGCCCTCAATGACATAGGAACATAAATCCCCAAAACAGTCCATGAAAGATAGGCTTTTAGTACCTTAGGTACAGCTGACAACATGACTTTCAAGCCTCACTCGGAGTCAATATCTTACCCAGCCAATCAGCACCTTGACAGCTTGCTGGTTCCAGGATTTTTAGCCAGTTTAGTTTGTGACAGCACTCAGGCCAGCCTCAAAGGATGGCTTTTACCTATCCTGGCTGAAACAGCCAGCAGGGAACTGTTAAAGCACAGTAGTAGTGCACGTAATCCCATTTTTCCCTAGGATTGTTTGCTGGACACTGGCAGAAACACAGATTTCTTCTGGGGCAAGGCCTGAGAACAAGGCTCTCCTACGTGATGAGAGCTTATGGCTCCCTAGAACAGTTCCCAGGGAGTAAAGAGGCTAAGGAAGTGGCCAAATCCTTATTTATTGTAATTATATAATCCAAATTGGATTATAATCCAAGTTTTAAATAAAAACTTAACCAAGAGGAAGCATCAAAAAGGGGATGTTAGTCACAAGTATAGTGACTTCAAACAGCAAAGGGTGAATTAATTTGTTCAAATCGACACTGCAGTTAATGATATATGTGAGAAACAGTAAATCTGGGATCAAAATATGTGTGAATACCTCTAGAGCTTGCTTTTGGAACTTTTCAATTTCCTGTCTCAATTTTTCCCTTTCTTTCTGTAAATCATTAAGCAACCCCTGAAGTTCCAGGGTTTGCTTGCTGCTCATCTGAAGCTGATTCTTTAGTTCAGCAATGGCGGTATTTTTCTCATCAACTTCATTTCTGACCATTCTGAGGTCATCGTACTCCAATCTAACATTTCGCAGCTCCTCCTCCAGTAACAAGTGTTCCTTGGTAAGGTTCTCGGTGAGAGACTGAAGCCTTTCGATCTCTATTTTGCACTCATTCAAGGCTTTGCTTTTTTCCTCAGAGCTTTTCTGTAAGTGCTCATATCGCAGGTGAGCCTGTTTTAATTGCTCCTGTTCTTGGACCAATTGACGACGTAAAGCCTCAATATCAGATGTGTATTTTCTTAACTCCTCCATGTATCTTTGCTTCTCTCTCACATGACCATCTAATACTTCTCTTTGGTGTCTAAGGTCATCTTCATTCCTCTTCTTTACAATAGATACTTCCTCAATCTGCTGTGTGAGATTAGTTATTTTAACCGATTGGTCTCTCAGAGATCTCCTCATGCCTTCTATTTCCTCCTCCAGTTTTTTCCTCCTGGATGTTTCCTCCATTAAATTTTTGTTCTGTCTGCAAAGTTCCTCCTCCAGCTTATGTTTCTGGATCTGCAAGTCTTTTACAGTGCTCTGGAACTTTGCACTTTCTTGATCCCTGCCTTTTTTCTCTTGTGAAACTCTTTCATAGTCAATCTTCAGTCTGGCCAGTTCCTGCTCTTGGATCCTCAGCTTGTTAATTGTCTCAGTTGCACTCGTGTTTGCTTTCTGCAGGTCAAACTGGACTCTTTTCAACTGACTGTTCTCATCCTCCGCTTCTTTCCTCTGACTTGTTTCTACATCCAACAACTTTCTCAGCCTTTCAATCTCTTTGTTTCTTTCCTTAATGGTTTTAGAAGCATCATCGAGTGACTGTTTGTACCGCATGCTTTCATCAGAGTGTCTCTGAATAACTTGTTTTAGCTCAATCTCCAGCTGCTGTTTCTTCTGAGAAAGCTCTGAGCCAGCTGCCTTCTGCTGCTGAGCATTCTCTTCTATTTTCCGTAGATTATCTGTTGTCTGACTTATTGTATTCTTCAGTCTCCTAATTTCCTCACACAAATTCCTATTTTCTCTCATGGCATTATCAAGCTGTGTTCTATAATTATTTGTCTCCTCTTCCTTTTGCATGGTGACCTGGTGAATTGTGTTCTTTGTGATATTAATCTCAGTTTCATATTTGTTCTTTAAACTAATAATTTCCTCATCATAACTGTTTCTTACCTTAGCCAATTCATTTTCAAGTTCCCATCGGCTTTTAGCCTCTTCCTGAAGCTGCAGCTTTAGCCTTTCCAGCTCCTTAGTTTTATCCTGAATAGTTGAGGCAGCCTCCTCAAGAGCCTGCTTGTATCTTGAGTTGTCTTCCCCACGAAGCTGAATTATCTGTTTCAGCTCCAGCTCTAACTGATGCTTCTGCTGTGACACCTCAGAACTGCAAGCCTTCTGCTGGAGAGCATCTTCTTCTGCCCTCCGCCGTTGGTCTGTTGTTTGCAGAATGGCATCGTTCAGCCTCACAATCTCATCCTTAAGGTCTCTGTTCTCTCTTGTCAGTCTGTCAACCTGGGCTCTGAGGCCTTTTGCATCATCATCTTTTTGTGCAGCTATCTGCTGGATTGTTGTCTTCTTAATATTAATTTCTGTTTCATACTTGTTCTTTAAATTACTCATCTCCTCGCTAAACTGGTTCCTTACCTTAGCCAGCTCATTTTCATACTCCCTCTTCCGTGTGCCTTCGTCCTGAAGAAGAACCCTTAATCTTTCTATCTCGTACTCCTTCTCCTTGATGACCTTCTCAGACTCTAACTTTTGCCAACCAAGGCTGTCTTTCTCATTTTGCCTTGTTTTTTGCAGTTGGTCGTAATCATTCTTCTGCTGCTCATATCGATCCTCCAGCAACTTCCTTTTCCTTTTCTCATCTTCAGTCTCATAAGTCAACCTGGTTATTCTGTCATTTAGATCCTTTATTTGGGCATAGCATTTGTCTAGGTTTTGCTTAGCAGAATTTCCATCCATTTCAGCTTGTCTTTTCATTTCTTCCAAACTCATCAGCTTTGCCTTGAGCTGAGAAATGTCCATCTGGTACTTCTGCAGATTTTGCTCCAGGAATTTATGTTTGTTGTTTGTCTCTGAATTTGAATCCCTAGCCAGTCTGAGTTCTTCTTCCAGGAGTTCAATTTTGGTGTTTTTCATCTGCAACATGATAGCAGAAAAACAAACAAACAGAAAAAACTCCCATAAATATTTGTGACAACTGTTTCAAAATCATCAAATGCAATAAAATATACATTTGTAACACTGACAACTTAAAAATAAGTTTTTCAGCTGCTTCAATGAGAGCTAAACCCCCTTTTTAACTTAACGTCATCAAGACAAATTCTGGAATCTTTATTTATTCAGAGTCAAACCTTATTCAGAAATCAGCATATAATGGCATTCAGAGGGGACAAGATACTTGACAGGGGGAGGGAGGTGCATTACTGATAGTGCAATGTGTTATAGCAGAAGTTAGCCAGCAAAGTATGAAATAATCACCTTTAGAACCTCCCCAGTTTTAAACAGTTGAAAATCACATTCCATATATGCAATGTCTTTAATGGGCCTCTCTGTTCCACTGAGCTGTATCAAATCACAAGTTGCTTCTTTCAAAGCACTTTAGAATATGGTCTAAAATGAGGTGCCCTCAACCATGAGGAGCAAATTTTCAGCACTGAGGTAGCTGTGGTGTCACTGAGGTCAAGGCTGGGATGGGCAGGGGAGGATTGCTCACGTGCCTTGATGAGCACCTCCTTATTCACCAAGGATAAGGTTCTCTACCTCACTTCACATACGACCTTGGGGGTCACTTTGTAAAACACTGCACTCTTTCACAAAAGATGCATGATACTGCTAATATGCCTTCTTTAAAGGACGCCTCAGTTCTGGATATAGTTTTGTGAGCTATTTTATGCTGTACTTTCTGCCTCTGACCAGTGATAGTTTTCCAATCTGCGAAAAAAATGAAAGCTACAGAAAATAAAAGAGTTAGAGTACCTTTAAATCCTCCATGCTTTTTAACATTTCACTCAAGAATCTGTAATAATCTCCTGATCTTGTAAGAAGCTCTATATAGCGGGACTGAGCCTCATTAGCCTTGAAAAGAAATAGAATTGTTAGCAGCTTGTACTAGAGTTAGACATGAACATACCTACGTTCAGACCATTTAAAGGATTCCAATCTACTTGAGCAAACGTATCACTCGACAAAGAAAAAAGCAGATTCTCCTCCTCACAAATTCACACGACTTTCTGACTACCCTAAAAGTATAAATTCTTCCTCACGAAAAATTCACACCTTTTTTGGTTCTTCAGGACTGTTTGCCCCCCCACTTCTGATGTGATATTAAATTCAAGACTTCATCCCCTGGTTCATCACGCTCTTCCTGTCTGACAGTTGCAAGCAACCCAAGTTAAATTTTTAATAGCAGTTAATTCCCAGGCTGAAAGTGACTAAACCACTTGGGGCATGAATCCACCTTTCTCACAGTATGTATGCAGTGGACACTGCACAGGAATGAGATAAATTCCTGAGGGCTAGTCTCATGTCTAAACAAGCCCAGGTCTGATTTTACAGCACAATGACTATTCTGCACTAATTCGTTGTGCTTACGTGCTCAGTGCACATTACCAGTGACAATGGTAAGTATTAGAATACAGCTGGGCATGACTCACAAGGACTCACACGGACAAACAAATGTATTCAAAAGACTGGAGAAAAGAAAGGTACCTCTTGTAGAATCAGCACTGCAGGAGACTGAACCACACTCTTCTTGATAGGTATGTTGAGCAATGTTTCTAACCCCGAACTGTAGGAAGCAACCTGTAGTTCATAATCCTGAAAAGCAAGACAAAAAGCAAGACCCATTTAGAAACTGCCAAAGAATTCTCTGTGAATCTATTTCAGAAAATGCAAATTTTTGTGGGTTTTTTGGTTTTGTTTTCTTAATGAAAAGCTACATTTTCCCCTTGTTTATATTTCTGACCATCATGTACAGATGATCCTCTGTCATAAACACAAGCTCATCAGTTCAAGTACCCCTGTGGAGATTCATGGGGGAGAATGACAAGGGAAAAAAGAGGAAAAGCATTTTACAAAAACAAGAAGACAACTGTTTCTGTGGGTTGAGGGCTGTACAGAGATGAAAAAGATTAATGGGAGTAACAAGTCTAAATACTGTTATCCACCAAAACTTCATCAGAAATAACAGTCCCTGCATCTCTTTTGTACTACATACGCCATGTCACATATATATAGCAAAATCTTTGTCACAGAGAGTAAGATTGAGCTGGGGAAAGCACGGATATAAAGGTGACATAAAAATGCAAGGACCACAAAACCATTCCCTCTGTATTTTATTGGTTTGCATGGCTATTGCACACCATTCCTCCTGCTAATCTGCATTTGTCTTGCCTCCTAGGTCAGATCTTAATTAGACCTAATTCGTTAAGTATCAGTCTGTTCTTGACTTCCTTATGTTTTTTAACATGAGAACTGGAAAGTTTGGTCTGGCTAGAAGGTGGCTTTGATTCACCTGAAGAGAAGCTCTCACTGGTACTTGCTGCATGGTTCCATAGTCTTCAGGTGGCAAGTACACAAATTGCTTTCATTGTGTTTTGTACTCAGAAGTACTTCACTCCAGCAATTTCTGCACACACACATCAGGGAGCTGACTTTTCACCCGTCAGCAGAGCAGAGACAATGGGATGTGCCTGACCATGAAAAACCACACCCCACAAAAATGCTGAGATCCAAGTACCTTAATTGCAGCTGAGCACTGATCTGCATGCTTGAGAAGCTCCTCGACTTTGTCTCGCTTCCCACAGATTTCACTGTGCAAGTTCTGTCAAGAGAAAAGTGAGCTGTGAAACACTCCTGCAAGATTTACCAGTATTTCCTCCTGTACATGCTGCCTCCATCAGAAAGCACCTGCACCAGAAGACTACTGCAGCCCCTGAAGCTGAGACCTGAAATGACCTGTAGCTGGGCAGTTTTTACAATAGCAAGTTCTTTGGGCACGAGAAGGTTTTTCTCAGAGAGAACACCAGAGCTGGGAAGGCAGAGTTCCTTGACTTTAGCTTAGTTGCATTTACTTGATTTTTATTTTTGTGCTGTAATTTGTCCCATAAGTTGCACCATCTTACAGTCCCTTGAATTAATTCAAAGCTGATGTCTAAAAGTGTCAGTGAATGTGTAGGAGCCAAACCGAGTCTTGTTCATAATCTGTTGCAGTGCTGACAGAAAGTAATGAGGACAATAATATTTCCTCCCTCCTGCCTTCTACATATGTGGTGTTTTTTGGTAGCTTGCATACTTTATAATTCAAAACAGCCCACTGTATTGCAGACTGTGCTGATACTGATATTTTCTGTACAGCTAAACAACTTACAATCCAGATAATTGAAGACAACTCATTCAGGTGCTGCATACCTTCTGATCATGCAGGTATCTCATGATAGTGTTGGTATCACACAGCTTTGTGGACTCAATAGAATCCTGCCGGCGCTTGGCATCACAGATCCACTTGCACAGAGCCTGGTAGAGATCTCGGTAGGTTTTCAGCTGTTTGATCTGCCTTTCTAAATCCCATGATCTAGGGAAAAAAAAGGGAAAAACCTGTCAAAACGGAAAGGGCATTCTCTCTCTTTACACAGTTTTCAGAAATAAGAAACAGAAATAAACTAACGTAAAACTATGAGACGCTCTGAAAAGGAGATTCTGAACAAAAATTTTAAGTAAATGAGAATTGTTCTGGTTATTAGTCACCCAATATGGAGCTTTAATACCTCACTTTTGAGTAACTGTTATACAGAGGTTAGGCCTTCCTGTCAAAGTGAAGGATGAATAAAACTTGCACAGATAAAAATCAAGTTCGCTGACTTCAGTACTCTTGTTCTCAATTTTCACTGAAGAACCAGCAACCAGTTAGGACTACATTTTGTCCTCAGACAAAAATAAAATAAAACAAACTAAAACAAGCCATACACCAACCTCCACCTCTCCTCTCAAACAATCATAATATGCCTTCAGTTCATGATTCAAATTCAAGGTTTGATTTTGTTACTTAATTCTTAGGGTTACTTTTTTAACCCTCTGCTTGGTCTTACACAATTCCTTTTGAAGTATGTTCAGCCTATTCACAATTGCTCGAGTCTCATTGCTCTGAAGTCACCATTTGTCCTTTGGAACCAAAGATTAGTGCACATCAGTTCTTTTAGACTTCACTGCTAAGATGATCTTGGTAGCAATAACAGTAAGGAAAATCCTATGAAAACATGAACAAACCTGTTATCTATCTGCTTATCAGCCCTCTGCCAGCGGTCTATTAGCTGGGTAACTTTGTCACAGTACTTTCCAATGTCCATGTCATACAGGGTGTATGACTGGCAAGACTGTGAGTGAATCTGAAGTGTTCTCTGCAGCTCATTTTCCAAGGTATTCAGTAATGACTTCTTCATATTTAGGTCTGCTTTCATTTTCTGGAGAAAAAACCAAAATCTTGTCACTTAATTTATTCTTGAGAAGATACTGATATTTAACCAATTTAACAGCATGCACAATATGTCGGGATCTAAAGACGTTTTTAACTCAGTAAGGTATGTATAGTGATGTCAGCTAGACTTAACCTATTTAAAGTGGAACACCTATTTTGGTAAACAGTTTGGCTTAAAATTGTGTTTAAAGTTAGACTAAATAATTTGCTAAACCGAAGCCCTCTGCTATCATATTCTGAAACCAACATTTCAGTTTCTGAACTCTGCAGAGCAGTTACCAGAGAAGAACAAGAGCCTTGCTTGCTTCTACAAACAATTGACTAGAAAATTTCACTTAAGTATAAAAGATTCCTGCACTTGCAACAGCTGTGGAATCAAGCCTCAGGAGTGGCACATACAATTTTTAAACACCTAAAAAAATCTGCACAGATTTTTTTTTTCCTATTTACATTTTTATAACCATCTTCCAAGGAGATGTTTCTTCACATACACACACTTGTTTAGGTTCACATACTTGCATACTGTGGGCATCACCAAATGGAATACACAGCACAGGCAGTGGTCTGCCTTGCATCCCCCAGTCACAGGGATGGCTACAGCCTTCAGTGATATGCTCAAGCTTTGGTTTTGGTTTGTTTTTTGTTTGTTTGTTTGCTTTTTGTAGCTCAGATTTACACCAGCTAAGAACAACTCCCAGCAACTGAACTGCAGCTCTCATTTGACATGATAAAAAGGTAACTGGGTTGTGCTACATTTGCATCACCTACACACTTTTTTGCCTACTAAAGGTAAGAACAGAAAATAATGAAAGAGTTCTTGTTCTCCCAGATGCATTCAGCGCACAAAAGGACCAGCAAATAAAGGTGGATAGAAGACTGGATCTGCAAGACAACTTTGGGCTCAGCAAAGCAGTTACTTCCCTTTTCCTCTTGTACAGGCTGGATACTTTTCACTCTGAGATTTGACATAGACTCTGTAGCAAAACCAGGATACTCAATAACACTCAAATTTACTTGCTACACCTAGAGGACAACAAGGGCAAAGCCTGTATGCAAGAAAGGAGATATTGCCTTCAAACCTACATTCACTAGTGACATAAATAAATACAGATAATAGCATACAGAAATGGGTTACAGAAACCTTCCATGCAGCTGCCCTTGCAATGGGGGCAGCAACAACCAGGGAGGGGAAGAAGTAATAACCTGTGTATTACTTTCAGTAATTTCATAGATTCACAGTTTCCTGAGCAGGAAATGAACCAAAAGGATCACTGAGTCCAACTCCTGGTCTTGCACAGGACACCCCAAGAGTCACACCGTGTGCCTGAGAGCATTGTCCAAAGGCTTTTTGACCTCTGTCAAACGGTGCTTGTGACCACTGCCTGCAGAGCCTCGTTCCAGTTCCCAGCCCACTTCTGGATGAAGGATCTCTTCCTAATATCCAACCTAAACCTTCCCTGACACAGCTCATTCCTGTTCCCTCATGTCCTGTCACTGATCACCACAGAGATGAGATCAGTGCCTGCCCCTCCACTTCCCCTCAAAAGGAAGCTTTAACTACAATGAGCTCTCCCCTCAGTCTTCTCTTTTCCAGGCTGAACAGACCAAGTGACTGCAGCCACACATCATACGGCTTCCTCAAAGCCCCTCACCATTCTCACAGCACTCCTTTGGACACTATCTAACAACTTTATATATTTTCTGCCTTGTGGCACCCAAAACAGCACACAGGACTCGAGGGGAGGCTGCACCACAGCAGAGCAGAGCACAGCAGGACAATCCCCTCCCTTGACCAGCCAGCAACACTCTGCCTGATTTACAAAACACTGTATGTCTACACATAAAATACAACAGGATCAGCATTTCTATTTCCTGGGGTTTTGGAAGGGTTTCCCCCAGCTCAATAAATCAGCACTGGCAGCTACTAATTTTGTTTTGCTGTGTCCTTGGGTTTTGGCCCCTCACCTTCAGACAAGCCCGATAAGCCTCCACTTTATCAAGATCCAAAGGAACAGTCTCCTCTTCAGACAGTCTAACTTCAAAAACTCTGATCACATCTTCTGTTTGCAGAATAACCTGGAGCAGACACCTCAGTGCATTCAAGCTAAAATAAATGATACAAGGCAAATCTGTTATGGACTAAGGAAGGAACAGTGATATTTTTAATTAATTGCAGATGACTGGCTAAAAAGAATAGGTAACCCAAGAAATTTCTGTGGTATCCATGCTTCTCACTTTCTTTTTTTAAAGTGTTCCAGAAAAGGGAAGAAATTCACGTAAGTGTCTGTTTCTATCAACATGTACGTAAGTTGCAGAGAAGAAGGTGTAATTTTACAGTACTGGTAAAAAAAGGCAGCTTTCTGGACTGAGAATTATGGGAGAAAGTGAATATTTATTGATATAGCCTCAATTTACTTACCTGTCTAAGTAGCCAGCAGAAACACCATTAATATTTTCCAGTTTTTGAAAGAGGGCATTTATCTCTGATTGCAAGTACACATACTTCTCACAGCCTCTGAAATTAGGCAGCAGGTCCTTATGCTTATTGAGGGTTTCAGCCATTATTTGAGAGTCGTTCTGCACACCCTAACGAAAAAGAGAATGCCTGGTTTATACATTTTTGGTTGGCTGAATGATCATTGTATTCTATATTCATATGGAATTGGACTGCTTATCCAAGCAGTCTGCTCTTACATAACCAGCCTGACTGAGGACCGAAGAAGTGGCTGAGCTTGCTTTCTTCAAGGCAAGCACTATCAAGCAGTTTCTTTCTTGTCCACAATAGGTGATATGCCTTTTTGAGCATCTGCACTCCAAAACTCAGCTGACATGCCAAGGTCCTTCTGCTCCTGAGACCTCATTGCTGCATGGGAATTTCTCATATGCTGAACCTGTTACCTTTTTGTACTGGTCTTCTCTCCATGATCTCCTACAAATCTAAAGAGCTAGGAGAGGCATAGTAAGTCTTGTATATCCAGTCTGTATCCCACAGACAGCACTTTAGAGGTAGGTGATTAAGTGAAGTCCTTGGAAAAGGATTTTAATGGCGCTTTACTCTGGATGAGGCTTAACGTGAACTCTCAGCCACTTGACATCAGTCTTTCTGTATTCCTTATCTGGCAGAATTTGATTTCTAAAATTCAAGAGTCAATTTTTTGTACTTGGAAGGTAAATTCTAATCCAAATCATTATGGTTAGCTCTGAATTGAGAATTTTCTGCCCAGGATGTGTGTCTTTCCCAGCGGATCATAAACAGAACTGCAGCACAGAGTCATACTGAGCTTGAGATGCTCAAAGACAAACATCCACAGTTACCTCTAAGTCCTTTATTCTGACTGAAAAGTCGTGCATTGCCCCTTGATCCACTCCAAGAGGAGCTCTTTGAACCATCTGGATCTCAGAAGCTTCAATCTGACGCCGAAGTTTCTGAAGCTCCATTAGCAGCCAGGCCTCCTGCTTCTCATGCTCTCGGTTTCTCTCATTAACGATAATGGTGTTTGAGGAACCCACGGGACAGCTCTCAGTTGGGACCACTGTAAAATGAATTGGGTAAGCATCAACTGCCAGAGAACTGAGCAGGAACATGTAGGAAGCCAAGCCAGTGCCCAAGTGATCCAAGCACTGAGCTGATATGTGCAGCTGAGAACAGGTGGAAGATCTGGGCCTTTAGGCAGCTGTCTCAGGGAATAAAATCTCTCTTTCACAAAAATACAAACTTGCTTCCTAAAATGCAGCAGTGAGATTTTCCTTCCTAATAACAGAAAATGTATCAGATGGACTAAATTCCTCTCATTCTCCCAGCAAGTTCCATGAATTTTGGAGCACTGTTCCCAGATTCCCACCACAGGAAGGAAGAACAAAATCTTCCCCCGTGCATGGCCAGTTTTGTTACACTGGGAGACAGCAGAACAGTTCTTGAACATATTCCCATTGACATGTTGAAGAGAACATTTTCACATAAAAAGAATGCACCACTTGCCACCTCTAGAACAAAGAAACCCCAGCAATCCAAATTCTACAAAAGCCAGGACGATAACAAACCTGTTTGTGGCTGTCGTGGCTGATTAGGCAGTTGTATGATCAAGGTTTGGTAGTGCTTCTGAGCATCAGTGAACTGAGTCTGCATCTTTCGTTTGTCTTCATCACCAAACATCTCTGAGCCTTGGCTGTTCCTGAGGAATTCTTGATAATGGATCTCCAGGTCAGTTATTATTTTTTGGTAATCTTCCTTACGCATTGTTTTCAGCTGAAATAAGGAAGAAGGGAATTTTGAAATAAAAGGGGGAAAAAAAAGCAATTGGGGAAGTTTTATGACTAGTTAATCATTAAGGAACAAACTAATAAACTTATAAAAAACCCAAAGTAATCACACTTCAGAATAAATCCTAACTAGGCTGCCTCTAAAAGTATGGTGCTAAGAGTACCATCCAAGTTAATCTATCCTTCTTACCATCATTTCATACCTTAAGAATAGTTTGAAATTCTATCTCTCACTGTTTATCCATGCCCTTGTACAGTGGAAACAAGTACAGCAAGTAAGTAATAAATTCCCTTAGCTAATCTTCCTGCTTATCTGTATTGTGTTTGAGTAGGAAGGCATTTTTTCTTCTTTAATAAAATTACAGCTTCCATATGTGCGAGTGTTTGTGCAACCTCGCGAAAGGAAGGCCCATGGTTTTGTAGAACATACATCTGCACAGGATACTGCAGGGTCTGCTTGGGACAGCAGACATCAGGTCATGGGTGCCTCTGGTCTGCAGGCAAGGCAACTGGTGTCTTACCTTGGCAATAGTCATGGCTCTGATTTTCTCAATGTCAATCATGCAGTAATGCCACGACACCAAGCTCTTCATGTTGATATACAGCTGGTTCCACAAAGCTAAAATAGCTTCATAATATTGCTCAATTCTGGCATGAGGAAAAAAAAAAAAAGCACAATCAACAATCAAAATCATCTGTCCTTGTAGCACAGCCGCAAAACATCCCAAGAAACATCCACGAGATGTGGAGTGTGTTAAGGCTTGTTCTCTACTTGAAAAAATCTTGGAAATTAATTTACACATGACTTTCATTAGTACGGTGAGAAAAACCTCCTACACATTAATGTTTAAACATTTCTAGGCCCTAACCTAGATCCCAGCAAGCTTCACTGAAGTGAGTTTCCTCAAGTCAAAGGTCTAGTCCGTAATCCCCCACCTTTAGGGGCAGGGGGAGCGCACTCTGATCAAGGCACAGAACATATTTTGTGACTGGTTGCTATATTGAGTGAACTCTAACCCCAGTGGCAAGTGTCCAAACTCAGGCAGCAACTCACTTGGTAGCAAGATCCACTGCCAGTGGATTGGGGGGCGGGATGATGAGGCTGACAGATGGCACCAGCATATCCACTCCTCCGGGGCCGGTCACCAGCCACTTGCTGCGCTCATTGTTGTCCTTCAGGATACACTCATCCCCTTTGCGCACTGTTTTCTGTAAGGCATGCAGAACAATGGTTTTCCTTAGTTAAGTAAAGTGGGGCTTCCAGGAGAGACAGACAAGGAAGATGCACCTAGATCACAGAGGGAGGAGTGCTTCCCAGCTGCCAGGTCTGGGTGTGCATCTCAGCTTCATGTTGGGGCAATAGATCAGTACAGACCAACCCCTTCTCCCTGAATCTGGTTTCCATGTGAAGAAAACCCAAAAAAGCCCAAGAGTGAGCCAGGGAACACTGAGCAGTTGCCAGTCTGGAAGACCATCAGACATGAGGCTTGCCCCAGCAAAGACTGAATGTGGACACATGGCCTGGTAAGCTATGCAGCCATGCATGGCTTTAAGCCAGTGAGCTGAAGGCATAGTGCTGCATCTATATTTGCAAAGGGGCTGGGAGTGAGTGTGGCAGAGCCAGATTCACCAGCTCCAGCTGCCAGAAATCCTGACACCAAGCAGCCATGGGTGTGGCCATGGTGCAGGAAAAAGCAAAAAGCACACCTAAGCAGAAAGCACATCTAAGTTTACTGTTAAGGAAAAAATACAGAAATAAACCCAAGCAGCCTCAGTACTGAGGAAGAAGAAAAAAACATCACCATTTGTTTCATAGCCCATCCAGAAAATAAATAGCAATACCAGTGAATAACTGTATGTTCCTCACTTTTGTTAGATGAATTGTTCACCCAAGGATCCAGAGAGGCACTGGAAAGGTGAGCAATCACCAAAAAAATAGGTGTGGATGCTGAGAGGCATCTGTACAACAATTCTAATGCTATTATCAACAAGACTTTTGTGTTCTAATTCGAAATATGAGTATTAATGCTGTTTAATAGATTAATAATAGTAATCTTGACTAGATTTATTAACCAATAACAACCTGCTCATTTATTCATAATGGCAAGAAAGGCAGAGCTTCTTCTGTCAAAGAAATCCAAGCTGACCAAAAGGGGTTACATCTATCAGCTCAAGGGTTTGCTTACTAAGTAATTTGCAATGTTCTAGTTTACATAGTGTTCGTTCTCAGCCAAAAAGGGATACAGTACCAGATCCTGCTTGTAGTCACACAGAGCCTTGAGGATAATGGGCTTGTTACTCCGATAGTCTGGGTTACGTGGCTTCAGCTGCACAATCTTCCTGGATTTATTCACCAAACTCTGCACTTGCCTCTTGTATTCAAGAATTCTCTCTCGTTCATTCTGTCAAGATTAATTATGTATTACAAATTTATTCTAAAAAGAAAAGGCATCTAGTTCCCGCTGTTTTATTAAGAGAGGGATACATCTGGAGCTTATAGCAGGCAAAATTCACGTTAGCTCCAATGGGATGAGTCTTTGGCCTATAGTGTAAAACTGTAGTTTTAAAAAGAGCAGAGAAACATCTAACAATCTATTTTTGCAGCTCTGGCAAGACGCAAAGTTTGCAAAATTTGCATAGTAGGTTTTTCATACACATCTTCAATGTGGTTAAAGTGGTGTTTAAGAAACACAGGCATAAATTGAAAGAATGTAACAAAATTAATACTAGCAAAAAAAGGAACAATTACACTTTCAAACCTGACTTCATCAATTGGCCTTTTAGTGACCATTTTTTCTCCAATTTGGGACCACAGTGCTTGATTTAGTATAAGAAAACGGCTAAAAAAGCTGACTTCTATCCTTTCAAAGAGACTATGGTGATAGAATAACATGATGAATCATTTATCAAATGCATTTATCCTTTGAGACAAAATCTATTCTACAACCTAAGAATAAAAGTATTCCTTTTTTTTTCATTTGTAAGCATTTCAGAAACTTGGGAATTTGTTGGACTAATTCCAGACTTAAAAATATAATGGTCTCAAGTGCATACAGTACTGTATTTAACTATTGCAGCGCACTTGAGTTTACATTAGGTATCTAAAGAGGGCAGATGATTTCCCAGAAAAGCAGAACATAACCTGTCAGGCCAGTGTGACAGTACCTCCAGCTCTTTGATCTGCTCCAGCAAAGTCTGCAGTGACATGCTCTTATCACAGATGAACTTCTTTCTGATAGAGTCTTGTAAGTTTTTCAGGTAGCACTCTGTGGCTTGGGCCTCTTCAAAGAACTACGGGAGAAAAGTTGTGAATTTGGCTGTGTAGCTCTTAAAAATGTCTGCTAAAAATTGATGGACCCCTTTGATAAGAAATCCCAGTTCACCTCTGGCACAGTGGTAGCATCTATAACATGGCAATAGTGTGCTATGCACAATAAATATGTATTTGATGGGATTCACACCTTTTTAAAAGTAGTGTGAATTCTCCACATCACTACCCACCTGAAAGTAAGCCGCATTCTCCTTCAGATGAACATCAATACATTTGGTTATCTGAAGAATCCAGCTCCACTGAGTTTGCAAGGTATCCATGTAGGCCTAAGTAAAACAGTAATATACACAATTCAGGCCACCACATTGATCTCTCTCCCACACCTAGACTGAAGCAAAATTATCTACACTCCACACAAATGCAAATGAAAAATCTGCTAAAACAAATTCACGCACATCAGAATAGTGTAATTCACGCAAATGGTTTCACAACTTCTAAGCATCCACCTAACTGAAGTAAGTTAAATACCTGCTTCTGAGACACAAAGAGAAATCTGTTCATGACCTGAATTTATTTGATCAACATAAAGCCCCAGGTGCATTAACAAAAAGGGGTTAAATGTGCAAACAGCAGTGTAAATAAAGTATTTCAGCTGCAAATGGTCATGTTCTCCTTCTTTCAGGGAACAGCTCCAAACAAGATATTTTATGCTGGTTGTGTTTAGATTCAAAATACTCAAGCAGCCATAATGTATATTCTTTTAAAAACTACACACAGCTTTCACTTCACTGCTGGAGCTTAAAAGAATCTTTCCCTTAAGAGAGAAACTGACTACAGGAGAAATAGGATTTTACACAATATGATAACAGTTAACCAAGGAAACACACTGAAAGGCAGAAAGGATTTTTTTTTTCCTTTTAGCTTCTTCAGTTGCAGAGTTCTTATACACTGTTGAAACTGCAACAACTACAGCATTTCCTAATAAAATGAATCTTCCAAACTGTTGCAGCCTTTTTAATTAAAAAATAAGTATACACCAAGCTGTAAAAGCAGAAGTGTCTTGGCTAAGCTGTAGAAAGGCACTATGAATTTCAGCTGCAGAAAGTATTTGCACCTGGATTAAACATCAACCCTCAAGAAAGGGTGTGGCTGTTTTCAAAATATGCCTACTAAGACAGCAGAACAGCAATGACATGCCTTACTACCATAAATTCTGCTGCACTGTAGTCAGCTCAAATGAGCAATTTCAACACACTTAGATAACTCCTCAGCTTAGAATAAATTTTTACTTGCGTCTATCACCATGTAGTTGTTAATGGCCAGGTTTAAAGAAGAAGGTGGTAACATTTATTAGACCAGTCATACAGCTGGGCAAAATGGACATGATTTTGGGCAGGCAAACCCTTCCTGAGCCCAAATGCAGGACTTTGTAGATGAACTTCCACCAAGAACTTTTCCCATGTAGCAACTAATGAACCAAGTGAAACACACAAAGTCTAACTCACCTCGATTTTGTCTGAAGCAGGATGCTGATTGAGCACTAGCTGGTCACTTTCCTGCTTTAGCTTATTGAGTTCTTTTTCTTTAACCTCCAGTTCACTCATACGTTTCTAAATAACCAAAACACAGCATTAAACAAACTCCAAAGGTACGCTGCACAGGATGATTTGCTTAAAATTTCCCAGATAGCTGTGATAATGTAAAATTATCCCCTCTAACACTATGAAGTGTTTCCAACAGGTGTACTGAAATTAATTATGAAGACAGTAGAATCAAAGAAGGTGGAATCATCTCAATTCTAGTCTCTAGGCTCACAGTTTCAGAGAGCAAAGCACACAAAGTTCTGCCTTTCTTAAGAATGATGGAAGCAAAAATGACTGCATCTTGCAACATCCAGAACAACTGAACTAAAAAAAAAGCACTACCAGAATAGTGTGAACTTTCATTCCTTTTTCAATTTGATGATCAGTACCAATACTGATTAAACAAACACACATGCTCAATTTCCCTACACACCCACAGATGACAAGGAGCAGGGCAAACTACATCTGACCATGTACGCAGTGTGCTGCTGGCAGAACCATCAGAGGAAGAGAGTATAGCTTTACTTCCTGGTGACAGATAATCAGGGCCAAACACAGGGACCTCTGAGCCCTGCACAGTCCCAACAGGGAGAATTAAAATTGCTTGATTCAAGTCCCTTAGTTTGGCATGCCAGCACAATAATTGTGTGCACAAGCTGTAGGTGGTCACTGGTCAGTAGTGGACTGTACCAAGAAGGCCACATTCCAAGTTCAAAATAAACTATGACAACTCACTGAATGGAAGCAAAATCTTCCAAAAAATATCCTGTCCTGACTCAAAAGGTTATTACATAGTACTTTATTGAAAACTGTTGATAAAAAAGTCCAGGAACTTCAAAAGAGTGAAGAAACCCTGTGGTGAGTCTCTCCCAAGAGGGGCTGCTCCTCCCTGACTATTCCGAGAGAGGGCTGATGGAATGCACGGGGAGGTTGAGCTGTCTTACAGAGAAGGACTCCTGCTTCCTGGCAATATCAGTGTTCCTGTCACTCCAGTCATAGAGGAGCTCCTCTTCCTCACAGTCATTGATCCACATGATCTCTCTGCTGGTGGCCTGGATGAGGTTCTGGAATTGGCGAAGCTGATCCATTCTCTCAAAGGAGTATTTCTGCAAGGAAGTACAGAAATGAGAAGCCATAAACACATAAATGCCTGAGATGGGTGGAGAAAGGGACGCCAAGAGCACAGCATGGTTTTTTTTTTTTTTTTCTTTTTTTTTTTTAAATAAAATAACAGTAAGACCCACACATCTGTAAAACCTGTTGGCAACGGACAGCAGATGTGCCTGAGTTTATTGAACCATGAAACCTGCTGGCAATGGACAGTGGACAATGTGTCAGGATTTATAGAACAATGGGAACCTGATGTCAGCAGCTTCTCAAAGTTATATCAAACATACATGTAGTAAACATTTAGGCAGGCAAGTAAAAAGGCATGAAGGGAAATACAAGAAATGGCTGAACATTTAAAACCCTTTCACTTGCATTTGCTGCTCACAGCACATCCTTGATGTTATAGCAGCATCTTTTGCACAGTTGACACTTCAATAAGAACTTTGTCTTCACATCATAATACATATCCTGTTACTTGAAATCCGGTTGCTGGGAATCAGATCCTGATCCCAAGTGTTAAATAAACCATTTGCAGAAGATTCTTGCTGTGTGCTACATGAAGATCCACAGCAGGGAAGATGCACAGGTCTACAGAGAATTTGGTTCTAGTCCCACCTCTGAGTAACTTTTTAAGCTCCATATACAGCCTAATTTCCTTCACTACATTTACTCTCATTAAGGAGGTAGACTTCTACTCTTCACCTGCTTAGTGACCAACACCCTTCACCAGGTGCAAACTAGAAACTTCCTTGTGAGAAAAAGTCAATCATACAGCAGGCAATGCATTAATCTCCATGTCCCTGACTCAAAACAAATCTTTCAGAAACTACAAAGCACTTTCAGATTACTGCTGAATAGAATTATTTAAATGTGCACCCGTCACTCTGCCAAAACCTGAAGTATCCCTTGACAATTATGTAGGTGTTAATAAAGCAAACAGGGTCTCAGAAATGACCACATCCCATGCTTACCAGCAGGCCTTCATATTCTTCCTCCAGCTGATGAACTGCAGCCTTCTCCCGCTGGAACAGAGACAGCAAATACTTAGTGAGCCTTTTACAAGTTGCCTATTTACTGGTATTTCCTTTACAGTGTCAATATCGTAATAATTGCAGGTGGTAACATGCAAATGCCTGCCAGAGACATCAATCTGTCAATAGCAGATTTGCTCCACTGAATGACTCAGGAAGTACAAAACCAAGGCTTGGACAAACTTATTACTTGGTATATAACCAAGTCTGCACATAATCTGTAATACCAAAACAACACTCAAAACTGGATTTCTTTCTGCACCAAACTCCTATACCAGCTAGCCCTAGAGCAAGCTTTGGAGATTGTGAACCAGTATAAATTATGATGTGAGCAGACAGCTCTAGTCTTTATGCCCATTTCTATGGCTGGGAACCTGTCCAGCCTTGGAACTGGTATTCCACAGGGCAGACTATCATCTTTCCTATTTGAAGCTGAAGAGAAAAGGGAGCAAAATTCTTTTCACTCTTCAGCTTGGTTGAGAGATCAGGGCTCCAGAACAGACTACCTTTTCTTTAGATTGAACTCTCTCCTGCCAAATAAGAGAAAAGATGGATGGAAATGAAATAAGACTCTTCTCTCCTATACCTAACTGCTGGGCTGATAGGAGAGGAAGTTAACACTGCATTTGCAGTCATTTCTTTATTCCAGTCACAAAATTCAGAGGGCAACAGAAGTCTTGGGAAAAAAAAAAGGAAAAATAATATCAATACTTAAGAAAAGTGCTAATCTTAGCCCAGAATTTGGGCATTTTTCACAGAAAAAAATCTGATGACTCAAGGCTGCATCAGAGCACTCACCTTATCCTTTCACTTTCTTGTTTAATATATTGAGACAGCAAGTGAGAATAACCAGTCATTTGTCTCCCAAATAATACAGCAATATTTATTTGCCAGACTTGTTGTACAACAACAACAAAAAGCTAAACAGCTAATAAAATTTTTATTTTAGAATCCTGAGGAAAGAAGTGAAACAGAAAATTATCAAGGAATTAAGAGCTGAAAGCACTTTGCTATCATGATCAGTGCTTTCTGAAAAGGATGAACTTTTCAACATTCCCTTTTTGTAGTGGAACATCAGTAAGCCACTGCTACTATATACCTAGACCAAGCAACATGTAAGGGAGGACAGTAATTACCAGATCTGTTTTGACTTTGTCCAGGTGCCAACGATAGTCTCCGATGGCATTGTGAGTTCTCCTGTGCTCACCAATTTGCTGCTCAATGGATGCTGCATCAAACCCCCACTTCACTTGCTCCATTTCAACCTAGGAACAAAAAACAGGAGTGGCACTTTCATTTCCAACATTACTGCCTAAATTGGAGCATGAAGGAATTGAATTGAAGGAAACAGACTATGTGGTAGAGAGCAAAACTGAAATAAAGAGAAGCTCAGGATAGGGGATTACAGTTTCTTTAAATTGCCATCAATTAAACTGTGTGACAGGCTCCCAAAGCAGAAGAAACAAAATAGGGAAAATATTTCAGTTGTTTATAGTTACACTAGATGAAGCAAACTCTGTAGTGTATTTTCATCTGGTTTTCTTTGGACCAAACTGTTATTTTATGTTCTACAGTAAAATTGCTTTCTTATCACTCTGAAAACAAACCAAGCCTTTATCAAACAATGCTATTCAGGCAATTCATGTGAAAATGCCCAGTTAAGTGCTATAGCCCAGTACACCAGATTTCCATTTTAATTTTGTTCACGTAAACTTCAACAACCTCAGTTAAATGCAGTCACACTAAAAAAACTCCACAGAAGATAAACTGAAATAATTGGAAAACGTTTTGTTTGTTTGGCAACATTTATTGTAGGATGCCAAACGAAAATATCTAGAAACAGCCTTGAAAAGCAGTACTACACCTGCTAATTACTAACCAAAAACTGACTGCAGTTCCTCGTTTCATTTTTTTCAAATATTAAAAGCCACCTAACTTTAAGTTCAGCTCCTCAAACTCCAAATCCTCTTTTATGCTGCAAAGATACACTACAAATCTGTCTGAATGTCTGTCTGTGCACATGCCCAGTAAAGAAAGAGGTATCCTAATCTTGGGTTGGGACTGAATTTGTAAATTACCAGCCTGGAGTCAAATCTCTATGAGTCAACAGATGACAATAAAGCCAGAACTCAAGTGTAGGGGTTCAAAGGCAGTGCTGAAAACAATCCAAGAAACGAAACCATTTTTCATTCAGCCATTTAAAAGTTAGAGGACTTTGACCCTTCTCATTATATTTAAACAGTCTAAAGAGACTGTAGCAACAGTGGCAGTCGTGGCTGGTTGCCATATGCGAACAAAGGCTGTCTGGATTTCACTGCACTTTTCCGAGCTCTGCACTGGAAATTTGACCCACCCTCCCTACCATCTGATTCTCCTACCAGCAAACTATCCAGGCAAAAACCAGAAAACCAGCAAAAAACTGCAGCTGCTCAGAACTTTTTCCCACATCTCACCACATGACTAGGGGAAACGTTACCCTAGTCTCAATGTGAGCAAGTAATGGACACAGCAAGACATGATGGAAAGAAGCAGCATCATGGCAAGTTCAAAATACCTTTTCCCAGTGAGGTAAGTGCTTACTGGCCCCACCTCAGCTTTGCTGTAGGGATGAAGGGGAAGACAGAGAGAGAGAGAGCCTTTTACTTTCACAGGAGCTTTAGTGTGGGAACACAGCACTTGCTTATGCTCCCTGTGTTTAGTGAGGGGTGTCTGAGCAGGGCATCACATGGTGTCTTTGGGAGGTGCAGCCTGTTCACCATCTTTCATCGCTGGAAGCATGCCCAGAGCCTGTCCAACATCACTCCTCAAGCCATGGCAGGTCTGACAATCAGCCTCCTCTCCCACAGCATGTGTAGAGCAATAATGTCGGCTGTTGCTGTCCAGACACAATGCTTATACACATTACCACTCAAAGAGTGCATCTCCACTTCACCTTCCTCCTCTAAAACATGCCACACTGAAAGACTAGACTACAACTAGCACTCACTTAAAAATACTGCAGCTATACAGAGCTCTACCCTCCTCATTTGGCAAATGCCATACGCAGATAATAACAACAGAATCGCAAAGCAACAACCCAACAAAGAGAGATAAAAATAACGCAATTTCAATTTACAAGGAGTCTGCAAAGTGTGACTTCAGCCACCTTGTTCCAGCCTCCCCACCTGTCTCTCAGAAAGGGCTGTCCAACCACAAACTCACAACTTTCACCTCAGCAGCACAAAAACAGTGTGTGATTTCCACTCCAAGTTACATCAGCAACAGCTGTGAAATGGCAAATTTGTTCTCAGAATGCAACAAACAGTAGCTTCAGCACTTCTGTGTGCATTTCAGGCCTGACTTCTGAAAGCCTAGTCCTGTGGCAATCAGCTCTGCCTCTCTGTGATAAAGACAGACTAGAGGAAAAGAACAACTGTAAAACACTGGACAATGGTTAAATCTGTGAAGATGGTCCTGCCTGTTGTAAAGAGTTAAAATAAATATGAATTAAAGGTAATCTGTGCAAGGAAGTAAGGAGGAAAATATTGAGCACAATAATCTCTAACACAAATATGCCAATGCCTTTTGTTATGTTAACACCTGTGTTTCATTTAGTTTTCAAATCTAATTTCCACACCTTTTCCTCTGCAAGAGGAGACCCCAATCCATGCTTGGATTTCAGTGAGAATTCACTATATGTACAAAACTGGAGGGAAAA
The DNA here is from genome assembly GCA_013400175.1 of Phainopepla nitens. NCBI lineage: Eukaryota > Metazoa > Chordata > Aves > Passeriformes > Bombycillidae > Phainopepla > Phainopepla nitens. The sequence goes on along the minus strand of VXBQ01011586.1, from coordinate 71,997 downwards.
AAAGGAACTTGAAATAACATGCGAGCATTCATGCGTACCTTTACTTTTCTACCCAAAACATTACTACATACGAGATGATGTTCATGAACAACCCCAAGTTTCAGCACTGTCCCTGGGTTTTGCACAGATTTACCTTCTGCTGCCTCATCCAGTTCAAACATTCGCTCGTGACACGTTTCGTGTACTCATCCCAGCCCGAGCCGCTCTGAGAGGAGAAGCAGCCACCACCTTTGGAGCTGGCCCTCCTGGCGCGGGGGACGCTGATGGCTTTGTACAGGGCACGCATCTGCTCCTGGAGCTGCAGCAGCCTGAAAGGGAAGGAAACACTTAGTGTCTGCGAGCAAAACACACAGAAAACGCACAAACAATGCAATTTATCCCTCCCCTACCAGATCACTAACTATTCAAAACAAAGTGTTGAAAGCAAAGACCATGGAAAAAATATACCAACTAAAACTTCAAGGAGACAACTAAGGCATGAATTTTTATCAGAAATATATTACTGTACGACCCTTCTTCATGTTAGTGTGACCAAACAGATTTAGCTCCATCTTACTGATTTCTATTACACCCTGCAACAGCAGGGAAGGTGAGCACTTGAGGTACCACAAACTTTTATCAGTCACATTCCCAACCCTTCCCTGACAATACCTTTTCTGATACATGTCACAGGGCTGGCCCATCTGCCTCAGCTCTCTGATCAGCCCATCCAGCATGTCCATTTGGTCATTTGCCTGTGCAAAACACTCTTCCAGATCCCTGTTCCCTCTAAGGACACCATCTCCATATTTCAATTCCTAATGAAAAAAAAAGGATGGGAGATTAAATTAAATATTCATCATCTAAGCTTCCTTTGGTTGTCTTAAAAGAGATGTTGTGAAGACTGGTTTTATCTTTAGGAAGCATGATAAGTTTCAACTGCCAGGTCTCTGACTGCCAGTTTTAACTGCCAGAAGGCTGACGAGCAAAGGATCCACAGTCACTGGAAAGTGCTTATTAAAATAAAATATGGAAAAAAATTATTAAAATATAGTAGCAAACAAAACTTTCCATAAAGAACAGCATATCTTGATGTTTATTTCAGTGGAGCCAAAGCTTCACATGGTGTGCTAACTTCTTAAGACATTATCCTTTTGAGTTTAGAAGATGAGAAGGAAACACTTAGTCCTAGTAGGAGATGGTAGATACTGCTCCTGATTTTCCACAAGGTTCTCTGAGGTTCTAAGACTTCCCCCTCCTGCAAAAACAAGAACAGTACCCTCGGCCTGGATCCAGCACCATGCCACTCACATTTGCATCCCACTTTATCACCCAAAGTGTAGGTAAATTCTCCGTGCACCCTCTCAGTGCAGTTGGACCAGCATGGTCATGGTGTTTCAACCAGGAAGACATGGCTCCTCGACCTCATCCCACACTGACACAGCCATGCTGAACAAAACATAATGCAGCTGTGACCTGATTTTGCAAATTGAAGATTATGGACCTTATTGACCTGTCCCTTAGAAAGAAAAAGAAACAAAGCAAGCAATGCATGTTGTGGCACCAAGCTGGAACTAAACATCTCTTTCTTTCAACTTCTCTGGAATAATATTAATCCTGAACAAAAGGCAGTATTTACTCTGGCATTGATTTTTACATTAACATGCTCACACGTCCTGTATCTCTGAAAAGCAAATCAACTCCTAACCACAGAGTTCGTTTCTGAAAGAATTTTCTGTCTACAGAGGGTCCAAAAGTGTGCATTAAATCACATCTACTGCCAGAACTGCGAAAGCATTTCACATCTCAGTGGTCTCAACAGCAGGATGCACTCACCACCCTGGATCTCTGACTTCAGCAGGAACAGAGGACACTCCATGTTTGCCAGGAGTGAATTTAGCATCAGTGAGTAACCCGCCCCCAGGCACTCTGGGTTTGTACCAGAGTAGCATACTGCAGAGATTATCTGTATGCATTTGAGCTGAAACAGCCAGGAAGACTTTAGTATAGTTTCATTTACTTCTCTAGGAATCATCTGGAAAAATAACATAAAGGTAATGAAGGTATTTCCTAAGATGGCTCAGGTCCATTACGGCCCTGAAAATGATGACAATTTTCTACAGAATACACTAAGAGAGTGTAAGTAGTCATTAGTGTTAACACTGAGAGTGGTCTTGACCTAAAACTGAAAAATAAGGTGCAGTAGAATCTGTTTGAGGATGGGTTTGTTTTTTCTTTTAAAATCCAGAAGACCCCTTTTATTAACCAGATGCATTTCAATCAGTTTTACTGAACAGAGTACAGAGAGAAGAAGGAGACCTAAGAAGGCGGGATGTCATTCCACTCCCAGTTGCCTCACACCAACAGCTGAAAGGGGAGAAAGGAGATGAAGAAGCAGAGCCTGTGAGTCCAGATAACAACACAGAATATGTATGCAACATTCATAATCACTCTGGATAAGAGGAACAAGAAGCACTCACGGGCTGTACTATGAGCTCAGCTCGCGTCAGGCAATCCGAACAGTTTTGCAAGAGCTCCTGGATGGTGTTCTGGCGTCTGGACATGGTACAGGTCCCATTCTGGCTGTTGTGGGGGAGAAGAAGAAGATTAGGTAAATACAGAGCAATTGCACCTTTTGAAGAAATACAAGAAACACAAATTCAAAACAGCCAAGAGAAGTTACACGGAATAATCCACCTCATATAGGTTCAGAGACACACACACATTAACTGCACTGTGAAATTTTAACAATAATTCCACGATGGCAGAGCCACTTCATAGTCCTGCAACAGCAGGCATGGACTGACTTTGCCACAGGATAGAGCAGAACATGGAAACTGGCATGCCATAAAGGAGAAAGTTTTTCTTCCAGCACAGGTATTTGTAGCTTTGATAGACTAAAAAAACTTTGGCAGCATTACAGCAAGAATGAATTATTCACAATCTTTGTTAAAGTCAATACATTAAAGCATAGCCTTTGTGTGATGCAATTGTTCATGTTATCACACCAGCCATCAAATGTCAGGGCACATAAGGAAGGCAGGATCCTCAGCCAGGCAAGCACAGGAGCACACAGGTCCACACAAGTGTAAGAAGGGCCCTTTTATCAGCAGAAACGAAAAAAGCTAGTGCAGTGTCTTAGGAATGAATTGCAAGATACACAAGCTACTACAAAAACAGATGTAGGGCCTCCAGTCAGAGGACATGATTTCTTACAAACACAAAGTGTGAGTTTGGAGTCTCCAAGTATAACTCCAGACCTAAAAACACTAGTGGGGGAAAAAAACAAGGCAGGTAATGGGGTGATTATTGTTGTCTTGCACATAATCTACTGCATCCATACTGCCAGAATGTTGTTTTTCCAGCATTTAGGATCCAGCCATCAAAGTGAGCCACTGTAGCTGAATGGGGGTGAGGTGCTTCAAGTGAGGACCCGTTCCTTGGTGATGCGATCAGACCTCCTAAGCAAGCCCAGGCGGCTCCCAAACCCAAACACTTGCCAGTGAAACTAAAATAAACCACTAACAGACAGCAAGAGCTAAGGTGTTTCCAAGCCTTGCTTAGTTTTCTAACTCCTGTGCTCACAGTAGGTAACCTTTTCCATTACAAATCACTGAAGAGACAAACATTCCTTACAACACTAATGCCAACAAGAGTATCAGTGTGAACCTGTCCGACTCAGAGCCAGCAAGCAATATGGATTCAATGGAAATCTTTCCACTGACTTGAACAGACTCTGACCAACCCTCACAAAAAGAATTGTGACAATGAAAAAGCAGAACTGTCTTTGGCAAAATCACTGAATGGTGAGAAACATCCAATATTTTTAAGAGCTCTTCTGCAGCATGTGCTTTTGATGCACCAGCAGCCTGCTGTCCTCCTATCAGCTCATCTGGAACAAATAAAAAAGGTTTGAGCTCCCCCCACACCAGGAAACAGACCCTCAGAGGTGCAGGGACAAAACTGCAGAGTCGCTGGGTGACATAGAACAAGCTGTACACATGCAGCCCCTGGCTTGTACTGTGACCCTCTGGCTGCACAAACGCTGCGCCCCACCGGGCTATGCACCCCTGTGTATCTTGGAAACGGCTTAAAGAAAACAATTATGAAAAATAACATACGGGCCTGGTTTTGTGCCAGCTTCCTTTTCTAAATCATTCCTTCTCCTTAGGCATCACTGCTGTGTTTAGATATAGAAATATCTGACTGAAATTTACATTTAATTACACCCACAATTATCCTCATGAATGAAACATAATAAAGAAGAGAGAGGAACCTGCCGAGCAATTGTCTCTTTTTAGAATGCTGGAAGAGTATTTTTTCTTGAATCACTTTTTCCATCATGTTCTGGCAGCTATAAATGCTGGATATCCATTAAAGCCAAATAAAGTATAGATGGTGGCCAGATTTATACTGTAACCAGTCAGTCTATCTCCACTGACTTCAGGGTAGCTTCACTGAACTCAGAGACTTTACTCCCCCCTGACAAGAGGTCTAAACAATAGCTATTATAGTCAACATGGTAAGAAATTGTGAAGAACAGCTATTTTCAAATAAATCAAAACTATTAAATAAAAATATAAAGAAGTAGAAATACAAGCATTTTGTGTTCATTCTAATGATACTTGAATGCCCCATCCATAATTATTACCCAAATAATTTAAAAAATTGAAAACCTGAAGATAGCTAAATATAGATGCACAAAACTGTTTCAAAAGCAGGAGCAGAGGCCCTGAAATGAGAGGCTTAAGTACACCCTATCTAGGTTTTCAAATACAGTAAAAACAAGTTCCTTGTTTACAGTTCACAGGGACCTTCACAAGAAGAAAGCAGCACATATTTAAGGCTCTCCAATCCAGCAGATAAAGACATAACCAAAATAATGGCAGAAGCTGGAGCTACACAAATTGAAAACAGAAAAGAGCACACTATTTTATTAATGCTTTCTTCCTTGTTAAAAATCTAACCAGTTTTGTCAGTGAAAATACAGAGATCAATTCTATGATAATGATAAAAAGGTCATGGCCTGTTAGAGGCACTGGCTTTCAAATTTGTCAGAAGACCAAGTAGAGGTACATTGGGACACAATCAGAATCAGCAGATGCCAGCAGAGGAGCTGATGTTTGATGGCAGAGCTCCACGAAGCCAACAGGAATCAAGAACTTCAAATCTGAAGGGGATTTAGCTGTACAAACATGCCCAAGGGCATAAATCAATCTCTGAACTTAAAAAAATAAAAATACTTAGCGAGACAATACCTCAACAGACATATATCAGTGTTGATACATTGGATGGTACTAGCACAATCTCACAGGGACACATCTTCAATACCTTCACCCACGTGACAGGAAGGTACTTTGTTAGCAGTTTCAAAGTCCCTTGGTATAATCTTCCTCTTAATGAAGCCAACAGGCCTCTAATGGGGATGAGCAGATCAAAGCAGAAACTCCAATTCAGAGTAATAAGACAACCAACCTTGAGGCAGTAGGAAACAGACAGCCAAAGTAAAAACATACCCAACACAGAAAATACTGGACCAAAGAAACTGAGGCAAATCCCTGAACGTGCTGGACAGCATCACAGCATGGAGGCAAGAACAAAGCTGGATTTTTAAAGCAAAAACATGTAACCTACATGCTACATAAAATATATTTATGTCCCTTAGAAAATGTAAGGTATCAACAAGCCTCAGAGAACACAGATTAAGTGGGTTACTTTACATGGTATTTTGTCAGTGTTGCTCTTTTTCTGTCTGCTTTTGTTTCCATGAAACCAAACGAGTTTAGATTAATGTTTGGGCATTCTAACACCTACTGCTGCTATGACAATTTGATTTAACTCTGGCACCATCTAAACCTCAAACCTATGAAGAGGATCCTGCTGTATCCAACACCGCAGGCACACCATGCAGTGAAAATATGGGGAGACTTTTCATTTGCTTTACTTCACCCCTGCAAATGCATCATAAGTTATCAACCATTCCAGCAGAAATGGAAAGAACTGGAGACTGGTCTTTTAGCAGGACTCATAGCAAAAGAGTGCAGGGTCTACTACTAATAAATATCTGCGTTTGTAATAACCTGACTATTTGCTGTGTGCTTTGATTTTGTAAACCCTGCAGAACAGTGCTGAGTGAAGCAGACTGAACTGCTTCTGACCTTAACTATGTATTTGTCCCTACAACTCATTTTAGACCATGGCACTTAATTGGAAGGTAACTCATGAATTTCAGAAAGGTCATATTAAGTAGAGTTCTTTATTAAAATAACTTAATTTTAATAGTCATTAACTGTTAAAGGAACAAAGGAAAACAAAAGGGGGTAGTGTCTTTGTTTTAAAATTACGAAAACACTTCAAAACAGAGATGAATTGCCTTTACTTGGGGTGTTGAAATGTAGGCCTGTTGCTCTCCACTGTCACGAGAACCCTAGGAAAGGCATAGCATCTCCCTGTCATCATTCTGTACAGGAGCCACCCTCTTCAGTGCATGTCAAGGAAGAACACATTGCTCCCTTGCTGTATTATCTTCCTGCTCTCCCTGAGAAATGAGAGCGCAGCCCAACCCCTACTGCCAGTGGGATTTGGACAGGACAGCAGCTCAGGCAACACCTCCCTGCTGGAATATACCCCAACTGAGCTAAATCTAGTCGTTGGTTTACTGTTGAATCCCCAGTGTCTGAACTAGGATTTGTGACTAACTGATCAGCAGTACCCATGATCATTACAAGACTGATACAAGAAAGAACTATTCCTGCTCTTCCTAAAAGAGACTGAGGAACACGCTCAAGGCCACATGACGAGTTATGAGCGTAGAGACAGACATGCCAGCAGTGCCCATGTCCCCAAAACACAGCAGGGCTGAGTACTGCTGGCACTGACTTATGCAAGCAGTCAAAAAATTATCCCAAGTGATGTGTTTTGAATAAACCAAGTATTTAGAGTGTTCTCTAAACACTCAGCTAGCACCCTCACAGGCCCACTGTGGGAGCTGATGTCATCACTGCAGAATCCAAGGGGCAACAAAGCCAGCTACCTCCTGCTTTCTCACTTGCCTCCTGCTGCTGCAAGACCTGCACATCCCCAGCACAAACACCCGGACTGTGCGGGCTGCTCTGGTGTCTGCCTGTGCTACTGCACATCCAGAGGCTGCTGGGTTATCCAGGGCGTGATCAGTGCCCAGAGAAGCAGGGCAAAGGAGACACAGAAACACATCCAGCAATTCTGAGGAGCCTTCCCACAGCTTCACAGCTCCCTAAAGCTTTGGGAGCACAAAGAGGTTGCTCTTGTCCCGAAGATACTATTTAAAACAAATTAGAATAATTCTTGTTAAATTTTCCAAGCCCTCCACAAAACTTCTAACCTTTTAAAAATTCAAAGCTTTTTAATTTTTTTTATTCATTCAAAAAATGGAGGAAGTATTAGAAGAAAGTCTTTTACCAGATCCAGAATGTTGAATGATTCCCATTTAACAAGAGCAAAAAAACAGCGCTTCTTTTTCTTCACACTTCCCACCCCCCTCCACACAAACTTGTTTGAACAAGCAAAAGATTCATAAAGGCATTACCTGGTATGCCCAGGGTAGGCAAGTCAGAAGAAAAACCTGACCTGGAATCTGCATTCCCAGCACAGAGCCTGCACATACCACCGCCCATCTGCCACCACCTGCCAGCTGGGTGCGTGTATGCGGAAAATGCAACGGCATAGAGGCGGTGAATCACAACATCCATAAGAATATAACCAGGAGTTAAAATGCTACGGTCCAGCTTTCCCCCTCCTGCCTCAAAGAAGGCGAATACAAACTGTAAAATCATCAAGAGCTCCCCCCATATATCTGTGCTCTAACTAGGACCAGTCTGGGCACACCACAGCCTCACCAAACTAGTCCCATCTGCCAAGTATGCACATAGACTAGGGCTTCCGTGATGGCTGGAAACCTCAAAAGACCTCTGCATCTGGCACAATCGGGCTCTAGACACCATAAAAAATGTGCAGAAATCTACTAGCCACTAGTGAATTATTAGGACCCCCGAAGCTTAGTGCCTTTGCAGCACGCAGGGTTCCACAAGGGATCGTGCCACACCTGCTCACAGAAAGTCCTCATGCTTTTTCCCACTGGTATGAATCACCAGGAGCAACAGGACCGTTCCCAAAGGCCGGACCTGCCCGACGCAGCAGCTGCTCACACGCTGCCTCTCCCACCTCCGCCTCTGGCAGAGGGAGGTGCCAAACACCGGCTCTAGCCTGGACCATGGAAATCCAGCTCTGCCGGAGAGCAGCCGCTCGAAACGCAGCGAGCCCCCTTCTCCTGAAAGGGGCTTTCACACCTGCACGTCCCTACGGGACAGGAACCTGGGAAAGGCACAGCGCGGGTCTCGTCTCACGGCGCGGCAGCCTCACCATGTCCCTGCCGGCAGGGCAGGTATTCCGCAGCAGCCCAGACACACATTCCTCCTCGAAGGGCAAGCTACCACGCCAGCTCTACCGCCGCTCAGCTTAGCCAGGACTCTACAGATCCTTGCGAGACTGATGGGAAAGGCTAAAGAGTGGCTTTGAGCCGCTTTTCTCCACGTTTATTTTGTTTCTCGATTCCTCAAAGTGGTGTCAGGGCAGGGGAGGTAATTTTCTAACTCCTTTTCTAACTTGAAGCACAGAAGTTACATTAATCCCTAAGCAGAACTGTGTAAATTAATTTATGTGCACGTCACTCAGTGACCATGAATCCTAGGCCATTTTTTTCCCTAATCTCAGCAATGACAAATAAAACTGCAAAACTTTGCATTTTTTTCTTTTCTCTCACGGTTTATCAGCTTTTCTATCTCCATAGCAAAGACATCGATAAATATTTGACTGATGAATTGGCAGTTTAGCAGCGTGTGAGTCACTGTCAAACTGAGTATCTGTTCTCCGGGCCAAGCTCATCCTGAGTTCCCAAGCCAGAAGAAACCGGGAATGCTGTAAAAGCACCTTGCTGAGCCCTAAGGGTAGGGAGCGTCTCATATTGCTCTGTGAGTAATGTAACACTCAGCACAGACTTGTTTGGCAGAATACGCCCCAAAACTTACAAGACTAGACCCTAACTTGAATCCTGCAGCATTTAAAAATTAGGGTAGAGTGATCTTCCCCATGGAAAAAAGAAGCCTCAGTTTTCTGAGTTCAGTAGATGCCACTATGGCACTGAATATGTCAGGCTAACTGCAGTTAATAAAACCAGCTCCATAGATGGTGGCCCTGATCCCAACAGCAAAACATGCAGAGCATCTAGTGGATTTTCTGCACACGTGCAAAATCAGGCAAAACTGCTTTTTTCATTAACTGACAATAAACCCATTGTTTTGAGACACATTTTAACTCATATCAGCACCGCTTAAAAATAAACCCGTGCAACTCAGTAAGGTGGCAAACATACATACTCTGTTACAAAAAATATTTAAAGTATTTGGTATAGTCAGATTTTTTTCATATAAAACAATATGTAAAAGCATACTTTTTTTCATCTCAATAATAATTGTCTTTAATTCCACTTAGAAGTCTCACAATAAAGTGGACATGAACTTTCACTGCAACCTCTCTGCCAGACATACCTTCCCAGAAAGGAGACATGAATATTATGTTATAAAAAGCAAATGAAAGAGTGTTGATATAAGGTTGTTAACCTCTTGACCAGGTCTGTCCTTTCCACTCTTGCTACACCACCACTGAAAGCTACAGAAAGAAAGCCTAACAAACTACAAACTAGCTTAAAATATATGACTATAGCCAAAGAATGCTAAATTAAAGGAAAGCACTTCTCCTCTAGTGAAAGTCGGGAGTGACATGGAAATCAGCCTACTGAATCCACATAGAGTTGCACCAGTGTAAGTGAGGAAAAAGAAAACAGCCAGAAAGTAATACACGCTGCCATTCATTTTTCATGGCTGTCTCTTGTAAACAGTAAAGGTATTTGCAATGAAGAACCACTAGCAAAACAAATCCTCACACAGGCAGCGCAGCAAGGGCATTCTGGAGTCCTAGTGTGTGCACTCCCCAATGCTACAGTACTGAACTGTTCTTATTATATAGCAATAAATAGATATTCTCATACTACTGTATTGGTAACTAGATGTGTTCTAGCTGCAATTCGTTGTAACTAACTTACCTATGCACACAACAAACTGAAAGTCAAACAAAGAACTAAAACTAAGAAGTGGGGTAAAGTAATAAATAAAAAATCCGTAGAATGCAAGTTTTGTCATTCATTCAGTGGTCCTCTCTAGCAACTGCTCTAGCATACCTAAGCAGAGCACACTGTGCTCTCTAGGATAACTCTAATTCTCTATGGCCACTTACAGATCTGCTTGATACAAAAAAGCCTGCCTTTTCTCATGTGCTGTTTATTTACTACGTATGTTTAATCCTCACCCTCTTCCAATCTAATTATGTACTATCCATAAATTTGGTGCTTAAATTCTACCACAAAATACTTGACACGTCTTCTGCATCAATTCCTGAGTCAGTGGCATCCATAATTAGATCAATAGACTTAATACAGCCATTCCACCCACACAAACCAGTCATCACCAGCTGTGCTTTGTGATGGTGCTGTACCATAAACCAGCACTGCTTCCTTCAGTGACTGTAACTGCTGCCTGCTTTTCAGTCCTCTGAACTCCCAGACAAGGGGATAAACAGAGAAGTCTTCACGATTACTGCACTCTGCAGAAAGTCCTCGTCAGACTTGATGTGCACATTTTGCTGGTACAGCTCCATCCATGAGAACAGGCGTTCCCTCAAGCCAGGATTCACAGCTGGCACCCTCCCTACAAGACCTTGACTGTGCTCACAGCACCAGGGCAAGCAGAAAGCTAGAAAGGTAAGAGGCGAGGAGAGCAGACCGATGTTGCTTGTCACGTATTTCTGCCCCTTGCCACCAAACGTCAGGGATCGCTCTACAAAAGATCATGACTTGAACTCCCAGGCCTCGCACAAGCTAGAAACAAGCTCAAAAACTAACAAGAGATCATTTCCCACCAGTTGAAATGGTTTTACAGCCCTAGTTATGCAACTAGTTGGGGAAGGCAGAGTCTGGGTGTATGGGGTATAAAGCAATTCAGTTCAGGTTGTTTTGCGTCACTGAGCAAAGCGGGGGTTTATCAGCACAGAACTGCTGGGTCAATACAGACAGCACAGACCCACTTACAGCCCCCAGTGCAAACGGGAGACGTTGTTTTTAAGTCCTACTACTCTCTTCAGGGAGAGTCACCACCAAAAGCGGTTTTTTAAAAACAAGTTCTTCGCTTGCGTTTAAAAGCCTTGCAGAAGTTCAGACGCCTCAGGGAGGAACAGGAAAAAGCTCGCGCACCTAGGGAATCCCACCCTAGGTGGATTCCAACCCCAGCGGGCTCAGGGCAGCTATCCGAAGGCGGCCCCGAGGGAGCGGGGCCGAGGGCCGGCTGGACCCGCACCTACCCGTATCCGTCGGAGGCGTAGTCCCCCCCGTAGGTTTTCTGGTAGTAGTAGGTCTTGTGGGTGTGGGTGGTGCCGCCGCCGCCGCCTCCGCCGCCGCCGCCTCCCACGACATGGGAGCTCATCTCGTAGCGCAGGT
>VXBQ01011586.1:10317-60334 GCA_013400175.1 Phainopepla nitens | reverse complement strand
TTTCCGTGGTGGTTTTAAGCGGCGCTCCTGGGCGTGGAGCCGCGCCTCGCCTGCGTCCTCCGCGCCTCCTCGGCGGCCGCCCCGGGTTCCTGCGCGGCCCTGGCCCCCGCCCCGCCGCTCCCGGCGGCCGCCGTGGTGTCGCTGCCCGGTGGCTGCCCGGCCACCGCACGGCCCCTGTCACCGTCGCACCGGTATTTCCACCACCTTTCCCGGTGCGTGTGCTGCCCTCGGGAGTCGCCAGCGGAGGTTGGAGTCCGCTGGAAACTTCCTCCCGACGTGTACCGTGTTTGAGGGCTGGCGCTTGCCCCGGAGGTGCGGCCGAAGCCGCGGGACTTGGGGCGGCTCGCCCGAGGGTTGGGGTGCGGCGGGGAGGATGGACGGGGCCAGGGTGCCCTCGATGCCAAACACCTTCGTGCCTCTCCGGAAAGACCCCGGCTCCTGGACAAGGCAGTGCTGGGTAAATCGACACCGTTCCGTCGAGGATGGGTCTGGTCCGCTGGCAGCTGCCCTCTGCCCTGCGCATCGCAGGGTGTTGATGGACGTCGGGAAAACAACGTGCGTGTTTCATCAGTTCCAAAATACACAGGGTCCCACATTCAGGAGGGCTTTGGGCACTCCAAGCCCAGTGCATTTCTGAAACAGGGCTGAAACTTGTGCCTCAATGTGTGAAATGTTGGCCTAGTGCCATGTGCTGACTGCATTTGTGCCTGAGAAAGAAGATATTCAAAACTAGGCATTTAAACTTGTCTTTTCTCCTCAGATTTCCTTGATTCCCACCTTCTGGTGCTCTGAAAGTTGTGTTTAACTTTCAAATAGGCCATATCTTAGGAGACAAAGTCATTTTAACGCATTCATGCGTGTACAGAGTGTGGGCAAAGGCAGTTTGCTGTAGGATGCCCAGAGGGGCCTTTGTTGCCAGCCAGTGACCATCGGATTAGTCTCAAGTGTCAGCTGAGCACCATTTCTTAGCTAGTCTCAGTAGCACTGCCTCAGCTGGTCTGGCCACTTGTCCATGATGTTGGAAAACAAAGATAGCCAGATTTTAAGGAGCAGCAGTCACTCGTGAATAACCGTGCCAGGCTCCTCTGAAATAATCCTGAGGCTTTCATCCCAATGTGTGGTACGTGAGCCAGCCGTATCAGCCACCTGATGCTCTGCGACAACACGCCTGCTGGAAGTGTTTTAAACTTATGTGAGGTTACCCATGCATAAATTCTTGGGCAGCCCATGCATTAATTCTTGGGCCTGTTTCTGTTTTTTTCTGCGCTCCTCGTTTTCCTGGTTTTTTAAATCCAAGTCACAGGTCATGGGACAGTAAGTAACAACTAGATAAGCATATCAAAGGACAAGACTTCCTAAACTATTCAAGAGAGAACTGAATGAGTGCAGTTCTCCCCAGCGCCAGTGGAACTGCTGGCACTCTGTGGGAGCACCATGGCACAGGTTACACGAGAACCTGCCCTGCTGCTGGAGGTGATGGGCAAAGTGTGGCTTAGAGGAGGCATAAGAACTCCTCCAAGCAAACAGGGGCTTGCTTGGTCCTGAAGGGCATCCTGGTGGCACCGCCCGGAGCTGTGAAGAGTGCTACGAAGAGGCAGAATGCAAGGTGGCTTATTATATGTGAAGTCATACAGTGACTTTTATATTGTAATATTTCTGCTGTATTATACATGTAACGTGAATCATTATATATGAGTGCATATATATATATGTATACAGACATACATATATTTGTGTATATATGTGGATTTGGGATGCTGTTTTGAATACAGATTACATCTGCATGATTGGATGGTTTGACATTACATTTCAAAGCCATCAGGGAGCAGAATACAAAACAAGGATGAGTAAGAAAAATATAGAGGCTGAGTGCTGTAAAGAAGGAAGGAAAAAAGTAGAAAACAGAGGTAGAATAGGAAGGAAATGCAGAATGAGGGAAACTTGAACTTTGTGTTTTGATACTCCAGTCCAAACTTTTTGAAAGGTAAATACAGATCTCTGAATTAGTACCACTAATATACATAAAAGTCAGATTTTTTGCATGGTGGTGTATCAAGCCAGGCATTTGTATTTAGACATACAAACATAAAGCTTTTCTTTTTTTTTTTTTTCCCTCAGCAAGTCCCTTTGAAAACTGTCCATTTATATTTATGCATGTTTAGAGATCCAAAAGTATTACACTGAGTTGAGGTTCTTGCTGAGTTTTAGCACCACCTCCAATCAGCCCCACCTTTCAGCTTGGACTGGTGTGCCAGCTCAGTGAGACACACCATTATCTGTGATGGAGACAGCGTGTATGTGATACACCCAGAGGCCTGCATGAGTCACTGCTACCTGGACACATAGAAAAATCTTGAAATACTTAAATAATGACTGGGTTCTGGTGGTCCTACTTGCACAATTAGCCCCATTGAAATGAAGATTAGAGGACAAGACCGAGATGATACTGTGAGCAGCACAGTTCTCCTATCTTAGGTGTTTTATGAGATAGAGAAATGAAAGAAATAAATACAAATAATTAAATTTGCTGAAATAGTCAACGTTGCTTGGGTGCTTATCCTAGCTGGACTCAGTTATCTTGAAGCAGGATCAAGTCACATAGATGTTGCTCGAAATTCATCTAAATGCATGAAAATATCAGTGTAATAGCTGGATGATCTCACTTAAACCTTGCTCCACTATTCCTGAAAAAGCCTAGTCCTGACATACCTAAAGCCACATCCCAAGTTCCTTGACTTTCTTTGGTATCAAAGAGTTTTTGAGTGCAAATGGCCAGTAAACTGCAATCTGCAGTCTCATAGTGTCCCTTCCTCATTGTGTCCCTCCCCATGGCAGTGGGGTTGGAAGCAGCTGATCTTTAGGGTCCCTTCCCACTCAAACCAAACCATGATTGTATGATTTTCCTCCCAAGGAGAACTACATGCAGGAGAGAATGAGTCATTTGGAGTTTGTAGTTCATCTCCTTTGGCAGAGTTCTGTCTCCCAAGGTAAGGATCTGTTAAAATTGCATAATCTTAGGAGCCCCTCTTTAAGAAAGTCGGTCTAAAGGAGATATAATATTCCCTACAGGCACCTGAACCCAAGCTAGAGCTAGGATCCGTGCTGCAGCCCTGTTTCCTTATGTGCCTCCCTTGGAATTACAGACACCATGAGCTTAGTAGGAGACAGCAGTTCCAAAGAGACAAAATGTCAGCAGCTGATGACTGCTTCAGTAAACAGAGGGAATCTCCTTTATACATAATGTTAGCACTAAGCATATCTCTTTTGTTTTAATAAATGGCTCCTTTCCAACCCCAAACTGTGGACCCCAAAGCCCTATTTTAGGCTCAGGCTGCTGGATAGTGGGTCTTTATTCAGGACACTGCCTGAACTAAACTTAACATGTGGTGTTGGTCCCTGTCTATACCAGGGAAACCTCTGTATTTTATCTTAAGAACTGATTTCCCAGGGGCATGCTGAAATTCTCCTCAATGGCTTGTTAATTCATTGCTTTTGGCAGTAGTTGCCAGCCCCTCCTATTTCACATGGCCTCCTCTGAGCTTATTTAATGGCATTCTCTCTTTAATGCCCTCCTTGCCTGGTTAGGAACCAAATAAATTTAAGGTAGCTGAAACACATTGATAACCAGTGACAACTGACATTCAAGGTACAAATTTGAATATGACTTGGTAACTGATTTCCATTATTGCAGCTTCCAAGAAAACAGCTCTGGCCTTCCAAAAAGATCAAATTGTCCAGGTAAACCAGTATGAGACTCTTGTGTTCCTAACTCCTACAATTTTGGACAGTAAGGACAAGTTTGCACGTGCAAGCCACTAATCTGGCTACGTGTCTTTGTAAGGTGCTTGATATGCACCACCCCTCCTGTGCAGGGACTGCCTGGGAAGAGGCAGCTCGAGCTGAGTGGCAGCACTCACAAAGTCCGTGTTTGTGATGACATGAAAGTCAGTCCTGGGAATTTCCACTTCCTTCCTTTGTTCAGGCAGAATTCTTCCCTGAAAATTGACAGTTAACACTCCAGAGTCTGAGCTGTTCTATGCATGTGAAGAGAGGCTGGTGCCAGTAGGAAGACCTCTGAGCAACAGCAAACATGGTCCAAAGTGTCATTAATGACAAACTGAGAGGGATCAGAGAACTTCTTCAGCCGTATCCCTCTCATGGGGAAGATATATCTTAAATACACTCAAATGGTGCCTAATTTTGGGCAGATTTGCAGGACTCTGCAGCAAAATGTACTTTAAAATGTAGATATGCCCCAGTGGACATTTGGAGAGTTTCTGGGGGGCAGAGTACAATTGATACAAGGTGCTCACTGTGAGCTTGTGTCCTGTCAAGTCCAGGACTGCCTGCCAAGAGCTGTCATTTCCAGGTTCCTGAACAGCTGCTGTGCTCCTTTGAGACAATCCCTGGAATATTACCATCCTAGTCTCTGGCAGGGTTAAAAAAAAAAAAAAGCCTCTGAATTCATCAAGAGGAATGAAGCTTAGGACTGCACAATTCCTTCTATACCATGCAAAAGTAGAGGGTGTGGTGAGGGATATGTCAGCCTTGCAAAACCTGACTGACTACTCAGACAAAAAGTTTCAGGATGCCTCACTCTTCAGCTTCGTGTGGAGGAGACCAGCATGGGACATTGTTTTCCCAGCATGGTCCTACCATGACCTGCAGAGCATGCACACAGTATTTCTACACAGCTCTTGACTTCATGTTGCTGCAAGTAGAGCACTCAAACAGTGACTGTACAGGGTCAAATATTTAATGTTACATTATTATGGTCCTTTAAAGTCTCACTTCACCATTCTGTTTCTTTCATCAACACCTGGTGATGTTTGCTGGAGCTTGAGAAGTTAACATATCTCAAAATACTTAATAGTGCTGAGAGCAATATAAGACTATTTCTGACTAATTATTCATTAGTAGTTGGACAAAAATCTTTTCAGCCACATGTCATGCATGCAAAATGCATGTATTTATGAAGATGAATTATTTTAATAAAATATGAACTTTTGGCAAGGTGCATCTGCCCCTCATTATTCAGACCCTTTGATAATTGGTGTTAGATACCACAGAGCTGTTCAACCACACAGAGCACAAGGTGAGAAGTAGGACAGTAGAAGCTCTCAAGGGATCTTTACACTTGCTTCACACTGGGGCTGCTCTAATTTATAACCAGGTGTCTTCAAGCCCAAGGGGATAAGGAGCACCATGATTTTATTGACACCCATCCCTTTCTTTTGCTTGTGCCCTCATTCTTTGAAATGAAAGTGAAGGATCAAATGGGAGCCTCTACACTTGCCCTGTAGACACCCAGGGTTCCCCCTCATTAGAGTGAATCTTCCATCAGCAAGGTTGCACATCGTAACAGATGTTTGTCATCCCAACATCTCAAATAACTGGGTTATGGCACTGGCCTGAGGCACTGATAGCCTTATTAAAATGTTACCACCATAATTTAAAATACCTTGTAAGAGGGAATACCAGATCAGAGCAGTTATAAAGGTTCCAAGCATCTTTACCAACCTAATGGAGGAGGGAAGGGTAGAACTTTATAAAAAGATTTTCATGCATGTCTCCCCTATGCTGATCTTTTATGGTATATACAAGACTGTGGAGGATAATGGAGAATTGGATCTAATACATATAAAGGAATGCAAATTAGCTCACTCTGCACTAGTTTTTGCAAGTAGACCTGTCATTTCATGTTCAATTTGTGGGTCATACCACAACTACTTCGATAACAACTAGGGAAAGTCAAGATTCAGTTCTTTACTGTGCCAGAAGCTCTGCTTCTCACAGCTGAGGAGTGGAGGTGTCATCCTTAAAGGAATATTTTGTTCTCTGAAACCCTGAGGCTACGGAGGGCAATTTATCTTCTGGTAGAATTGGAAACATCCTTACCAAGATACCTTCTGTACAAATTCCAGATGTTATCACAGTTTTGTGTGCTCCAGCTGTGCGTGCTTGTACACCCAGCCAGCAAGAGCTCACCACACCAAAGGGACCTTGCGCTACATGGCAAAGGCAGCTTGAAGAATTGATGGGTGCGGGAAAAGCCTTTTCAAATAAATAAAACTTGACTTCAGAAAGTTTCCTAAGAGTCCTTTTTATTCTCATCATTCAACAGGGGATTTTGTTACTATCAAGTTTGCAGTACAAGTGAGAAAAGAAAGGAAAAAGAGGCAGCCTTCTCTCTCACACATCCCTGCTTAACTCTCTAATGACAAATTCAGAAGCGAGAAGTTGAAGTCAGCCTCTCTCGTCCTTCCAGCTGAGTCATGTTGATCAGAAATGGAAACTAGTTTATTCCAGCTGTATTTTCCTCCATTATAAAAGCACAACCACTGCTAGAACTCATTTAAACCTTGAGCAGTTTCAGTCCATCAAGTCCTTGAGGGACCAGAATACTACAAGGCAGCCACTGGGGATCATGAAACATCTGTGATTTCCACAGCTTTCAAGATTTGGCAATGTAAATGTTGAAGTGTTCTCCAGTCTAGACCAAATTCAGTACTGCCTAAATTTCTCTCGGACTTGCAATATTCTCCTCCTTCTCCTCCTCCTCACTTACTGCTGTAGTTCTGCTGCTCAGCATTCAGAAGCTACAGTGCTTTGCTTCCTTCCCCCA
Source organism: Phainopepla nitens (assembly GCA_013400175.1). NCBI lineage: Eukaryota > Metazoa > Chordata > Aves > Passeriformes > Bombycillidae > Phainopepla > Phainopepla nitens. Next base: position 53,709 of record VXBQ01011586.1, on the reverse strand, counting down.
AACACCTACATGAACCTTGTAGTTCAAATAGCAGAATCAATTGCATTTAGTTTTCTGCCTTCTCATTCCCTGCTCCATGTAATTATAAAAGTCTGATAAAGAGACCAGAGAATTAAAGTCCTTATATGATGAGATGCTAAAGAAGCTGCTTTGCATCAATGTTTTCTTCCCAGCTCTGCATCTGATTTGGATGTGTGGGTACCTACGATATGTTCTCTATGTAAGTAGGTCTGAGTAAGGAACTATATGTAGGAAATAAAGTTTTTGTTTTATTTTCTCTTTTTCTGTTTAGATCCACATTTCTGCTAGGGTGATTTAGCTCCCTTTAGGAAACATCAGCTTTTTCCATAAAAATGCTCATCTTTTGCATGATTAGCAGCATAAGAACCAGCAAGGCTGACATCTATGTTGAGTTTGCATGGCCTGGTTTTGGTAGCAGAGGGGCTGCAGGGGTGGCTTCTATGAGAAACTGCCAGAAGGTTCCCCAGAAACAGTGCCAGATAGCCCCAGGACAGACCCATCACTGGCCAAGGCTGAGTTACTGAGGAGTGATAGTAACACTTCTGTGCTAACATATTTAAGAAAGAAAAAAAGATGTTGCAGAAGTAATTTGCAGTCAGATAGGAGCAGAGTGAGAATATGTGAGAGGAACAGCCCTACAGACACCAAAGTCAGTGGAGAAGGAGGAGGAGGTGTTCCAGGAGCTGAAATCCCCCTGCAGCCTGTGGTGAAGACCACAGTGAGGCAGCTGTATCCCTGCAGCCCATAGAGGACACCCACACCAGAGCAGGTGGATGCCTGGGAACCAGTGGGAAGCCCCCTGGAGCAGACTCCTCTTTCCAACTGTGGATCTGTGGAAAGAGGAGTCCACACTGGAGCAGGTCTCCTGGTAGGACTTGTGACCCCATAGGGGACCCATGATGGAGTAGGCTGTGCCTGAAGGAATGCGCCCTGTGGAAAGGTGACCCATGTTGGAACACTTTGTGGAGAACTGTTACCATGGGATGGACTCACACTGGAGAAGTTCATGGAGAACTGTTTCCTGTAGGAGGGACCCCAAGCTGGAGCAGGGGAAGCTGCTCTCTGAGCAGCAGTTGGAATATCCTGTGATGACCTGATCATAACCCCCATTCTCTGTCTCCCTGTGCCACCATGGCAGAGGAGGTAGAAATGGGAAGAAGGAGTGGATGGAGGGAAGGTGCTTTAAAGATTTATTTTGCTTCTCATTATTCTACTTTGATTTTGTTAGTAATAAATTCAGTTAATATCCCCAAGTTGAGTCTGTTTTGCCCATGATGGTATTTGGTGAGTCATCTCTCTCCCGGTCCTTATCTCAACTCATGAACCCTTCATTCTGTTTTCTCTCCCCTGTCCACTTGAGGAGGGGAGTGATAGAATGGCTTTGATGGGTGCCTGGCATCCAGCCAGAGTCAATCCTTTACATACAAAATTACTTTCATGGGAAACAAGGAGGAAAAATTATTATTTTGTGTTAACTATCTTGGCATAGCTCTGAGCTCCTATGCTGGCACTGAAAGGTCAACAGTTTTATTTTTTTTCCTGCATGGATTCCTAGAAAATTACCTCCAAATGGCATTGTAGGAATCCAGATCAGCTCACTATACAAATGCCTCCTATGCCTTGTGCATAGGTCTCAGTGACCTAAGTGTGCTCACAGGTTTAAAATACCTGTGAATGCATACTAAAAAACCAGTCAATATGAAAGACTCTCTAACGCACTGTGTACATTATTTCCTTCAATATAAGCAGAAATTTCACTTGCCCATGTCACTCTGTTAGATGTAGTACGAGTTTAAATTAAGAAGTCCAGTCCTGCCAGTTGCATGACTGGTATGGCCTCACCTCCAGGACGGACTCTAGCCACATCCTTGAAAAAAGTTTTCTCTGCAAGAAAGCAATATAATAATAATTATCAACTAGACTGCTGTGTAGAGCACTGCGCTTCTCTTGTGCTTTTGTAGCTAATGCACCTCGTTGATGCGGACAAGAACAAGAGGAAGCACAAGCCGGCTCTTCTGGGAGAGGCGGGAGCACTCGGGGCTTGCTCCACCTTTCTGTGAGCGGGGCAAAGGGCACGCGGGAAGGGGAGTGAGAGAGGGGGACATTGTGCCCGAGGAGAGCTCCTGTGCAGCAGTGCTGGGCAGGAGGGGGAAGAGACTCTCGTGTGTGTTGGACATACTTGGCCGTGGAGTCCTGCCTGCAGAGCTCAGCAGTGGCCCGTACTGCTGCAAGGAGCTGCTTCATCCCGGTTGCAGGACCTCACATTTGTTCTTGTCAAATGTCATGAGGTTCCTGTTGGTCCCTTCCTCCAGCCGCTCAGGTCTCTCTGAGTGGCAGTTCTGCCCTGGCACGTGTCAGTCGCTCTCCTTTGGTGAGTTTGGTGTCAGCTGCAGGCTTGATGAGGGTGCACACTGTCTCCACTTTCACATCACTGACAAAGATATTAAATTGCCTGAATAGACCCCTGAGGAATTCTGCTCATAAAAGCGTCCACGTAGAATATGAACCCTTTAAGCTCAAAAAACAAGGCAGTTTTTCACCCACCTACTAATCCACCTGTTTAGACCAGAATGTTCCAGCCTAGATACAAAGCTGCTCTAGGATATCATGCCTAACATTAAACATTAAACTCAGAGCAGATAACAGCCACTCTTCTTCCCTTATCACACAGAGCAATCAGTTTTGTCAAGCAGGGGAAATTCCCAGTCAATATTAGGGAAAATAAGTTTACCATGAGGGTAAACACTGGAGCAAGTGCCCAAGGAGGCTGAGAAGTCTCCACCCTGGAGATGCTCAAAATCCAGCTGGGCAAGACCCTGGGCAACTTGCTCTACCTGGACCTACTTTGTGGAGGGGTGGGATGAGAGACCTCTAGAGGTCCTGCAAAGCCTGTGTGATCTGATGATCCAGCCTTGGTAAATCCATGTTGACTATTCCAAATCAACACCTTCTCATTCATGTAACAAAGCTTTTGCATTCAGCGCTGTCTCTCAAAACAGTTTGCTAGCAGCATGATCACACCACATCTGCCCTGGAATGTCCTCATTCCAAAGGATATAAATCACCTTCTTTATTATTCAGCAGCATACATACAGATTCTGACAGACTCTGTAGAGACCCTGATACTTCTGCCTTTTGGGTGGATGAAAATAAGGATTTTTCTAGGGCATGTTTTTTTAAATTTATTTCTTGTTGCTAGATGATAGCAATTAAGAGAAAGTGGAGCTGTCAGCATTGTTTTTATAATGGAAGAGTAAGGGACGTAGATGTGTCCAAGTGTTAGTGATATTCACATTCAAGCAAGCTGAAACATTAGAGCTGGTCATAATTTTGCCAGTAACAATAGTGACAAAAAACTTTCCAAAAATCTCCCCTGTATTTTGGCATCTCTGAGAGGTACCAAATGAGCAAAAAACTAATGAGATGAGACAACGCAACAGCTATGCTAACATTAGAAAGGTAACAAGCAGAAAACAATGCAAAATTCTTATGAGTAAATGGCAAACAAGCTGATTTACAGTTGAAGATTAATGTTCATTGCTTACAACAATGTGTTGTAAAACCATTAGACATCATCCTTAGGACACATCTACGCTGTCATTGCGGTTTGCTCCCTCTTTCACTCCTGGGCCCCTGATTGTCCATACCACTTATATGCTTGTTTGCCCTCAGGCTTCTACATTGAGAAAATCAACTCTCTCCCTCCCAGAGGGCACAAAATTCCTAGGTCCCAGCTCCAAGGACACAAGGTGCTCCACTGCCTAGGTCAGACTTTTCTTCCTGAGGCGGTCAGGGTTTGCTTCCTGAGCAGACCGTGGGTTGTGTAGGCTCGTTTGTAGTCTCTCGTCACACTGAGATATTCATTTTGCTGCGTTGCTTCATCTGGAGCAAATGAGCAGCTTTCTGCAGGGCTGCTGGAAGGCTGCTCCGGGGGAACTGTGGATACAGTCCTTCAGTGAAATAGTCCACTGTGGGTTTAGCAACAGTCCATCCCCAGGAATGTCAGTTAGGATTTTGTGTGCGCTGGCTGGCTTTAAACTTGCTCTGAGCCAATTTTGTGGTAAAAAACCACCCTGTTTCCTCTGAAATCCTCATGCTGCTAGTAATGAGAGGGATCACCCCTGTAGTAGCAGCAGGAGTTTTCCTTTAAACAGTTTCAGATTTCAAACCAACATTTCAGATTTCTGTCACAAAACCTGATTTCCTGTGTGTTTGCAGAAGGCTGGATCCTTCATGCATGGAGATGTTGTTCTCCTTGGCATCATGTTTATGAGAGATCTGTGGGATGCCCTGGCTTAAGATAATAGCTATCATATATAAGGTACTGCATGCAGAGCTACTTTTAAATAAACACACAAAAAGTCAGACCTAGAGGTCCCCAGGATTTTCATGTTCTACATTGCTATAATCTCCCTTCTAGTTTCACATGTCCTCAAGAAAATCAGGTTTTGCCTATCAAATTGACTGATGTCAATTAAGGGTGTATTCTATATACCCTACCTCATACTTCATGCATAACAAGAATAAAAACATCCTGCACCAGAAGAGCGACTGCATTCATTCATTCATTGGTCTGCATTTCCTTCCCCTTAGTCCCTTTTTTCTGCTGACTTTGACGAGTTTCCACAGCTGAAAACCCTGTGCAAAATTTACACCAACATACTGAAAAATCCACTGCTGTGTGCCCTTGTTTTTGATGGGAATAGCCCATCAGGGTGCTTGTTCTAACACGCACGATATAATTTTTGCACCAGCAAACAAGTTTTTATCTAGCACGCAGAACTTATTCAGAAGGTATTACTTCTGCTGGGACTAGAGGCAGGAATGAGTCACATCTCTTTAATACGCATGAAGTGCCCTGCCCCAAGGAGTGCCTCTGTTTTCCTCCCTTCCCTGTCTCGCACGCTCTCTCTCAAGCCTTAATTGTCTTGAGTTATAATGCTTTTGAGAAATCACTCTTAAAATTATGACTCCCTGTTAAAGTTAATTAGACATGAACCCCAGCCAGGAGAGCAGGGATAGTTTCATGATTGTTATTCTAGCTGAAACCAGAAGGATTCCCTGACCACAGGAAGTTCAAAGGACCAGCAGCAAAAGGAGGAGATAACCTCTGTTTCCAGAGAACGCCGGCTTCACTTGGGATGCCAGCGGATTTATGACAGGAGCTTCGCTGTAATTGCTGTTTGGGGTGGAGCCTCTCACAATGATCAACAACAGGGTTTCTACAGGGCTGAAGTTTGTAGCAGCACCACATATTTAGGCACAGGTGTTATAGCAACATGCATTCAGTGTATTTTAGAGTCTTCTCTCCCTGGAACTGGGTATCACCAGCTCCTCAAAAGTGGAGGTGTTGCCCCATGTGACCCATTCAGGAAAAAAATATGCTTCATTGAGGTCACATTATTTTGACAAGCAAAATGTAGTCATATTTACAAATTTACAAAGCCAGAAGACATTTGAATCTGTGACTTTTGAGGGAGAAAGGGAGATTAATATAGACAATATTTATCTATATAAAAATAAAGTCAAAGCAAACTAATAACAAACCTGCAAAAGAACAACAATAATTGTAAGGCTGTACTCAAAAACACCCTGTGGCAGAATTCCTATAGACTTGATTGACTAAATTCTCACCCCACAGATTTTTCTTAAGCTGCTTCCACACATAAAATTAATTTCAAAGATGAATAATGTTCTTTTTGAGCATCAACGGCGTATTTAATGGTTTATAAACGTGCACAGCAGAGCCTTTGCCCAGAGGTCACCACAGTCTAGGTAAAATACAGCTAGAAAATACTCAGAACAGCGTAAGAGCTACCTAATATAAACATTGATCACATATGCAGACTTACAAATACAGAGATGGATGGAGAAACATTTCGGATGCCGCTGTTTAAAGGGTTCATGCATATACAGAAGGTTTTGGAAAAAAAGAGAGGAAGGTCGTATGACTCAGTGGCAGGATGAAAGCCAGTTTTGTTAGAAGGCACCAAGCTGGGCTCTGTAAACACGTGTGGTCTAGGATGGTCTATGGTCTGGAGGGAATCTGGAGCAGCCTGAGAGCGAGATAAGGGAGGAATGTGTGAGCAGATACAGAGACAGGGGTCAGGAAGGGCATCGCTTGTGAAAGCAAGAGGCTCCAAACTCAGTGCAGAGAGACAGGAAAACCTGGAGAGAGGGGGTGTGAGGGGGCAGCGTGGCAGAAAGGAAGGTTGACTTCAGGAATAGATGCACTTAGGATAATCCATGTTGTGAAGCAAGGACTTACAAAAATACCATCTTGGTTTTTTTCCTGCAAGTTTTAAACACCAGTGATTTCTGTTGAAAGAATATATTTTGTCATTTTTTTTAAGGGATTCAAGAAAAAAATTCTGTGTATGAGTTACAGATCTTACCTCTCCAGACCTATTGACGTTATCTTTCTCTGTAATACCTGCAAGAAGAGGGTTGGTCACTTCGTGCAGAAAACAGGAACACAATATTTCTGCATACAATAGACATGTTTTCTATGAATAACTTTTTTAGCAGAGGGCGGCTTGGCCCTGTATTAAAGATTTACTTCAGTAAAACTATGGTACAGTGTGAGCCTTGGCAGCAAAACCTTGTAAGGCAACGTGGAGATTCAGGAGCAATGCAAGCATGGGTAGGCACAGGGCTCAAAGTGGACTTTATTGCTGCTTGAAACCCAGCAGGTTTACAAAGATCCAGGATCCCATGGCTCCCACAACCTGTGAAAATGCAACTTGTGCCTCCAGCACAAGAGAGCAGGGAAATTCATCCAGCTGTTGACTGCCAGCCCTGCAACTGCAGAAATCTCAGTTTGTTTCAGGTAAAGGGTATTTTTTCCACACCTTCTTCTCATCTGCAAATGCTCTCAGACACTGTCAGAAGGTCAGCAAACCACTGCCTTGCAGGAAAACAGCAAACACTATAAACAGGTGGATATGCCAGCACAGGATGGCTGAAAGAGATGTAACAGAGACCATTTTCTAAGTATGCTCTATCCTGCATACAGCCATAGCTTTAAACAGTGGGATACTTTTCACAGAGAAATTTTTAAGCCAGAAGGAACTGGTACGATAATTTCATTGGTCCTTGGCAAACTATGCAATCTCACCTTGTAAATCTAATCTTTTATCAAACCTACATTTTGTGGCTGAGTTAAAGCACACCTTTTGGAAAGATAGGCAATTCGACTTTTATTTTGGACGACTGTATGTTGGGTGGTTAAGGGCTTCAAGAGGGAAAGATCATCTTCAAAGGATCATTTTGGATCACAGGTCTATGAAGCTGACAGTTTGACTTCCCCTTATCCCTGTATTAGCAAATAGTGCAGAGCACTTGAGTCCCTGCCCTGCTATGGGAGGACTGGCACCTTGTACAGGACCGGCTAGGAAAGCTTAGGTGGGAAAAAAGGAGACATGACAATGGGATACTGAGGTGGAAGGCTTGTCTGTCTTTCCAGCCACATTACTTGATCTGACAAAAGATTTATAGTCAAAAAAAAACAGACCTTTTTTCTCTTTTATCCTTAAATCACCCCAGCTACCACAGTTCTACTCCTGCAACTTGCATCTGACCTCAGAAAACAGCACACTTAAAAAAATGTTTCAACAAAAGAGAAAACCACAGTATAATAACAAAGCATATTCCACCCCCACTATGTGGCTCACAGCCAGGTGGGATGGTCTCTAGGTCTGTTATTAAGCAGAAATAATAAACATTTTATCCCATAGATACAAAATGATGGACTCAAACGAACAGAGCAAGCACTCATGCGCATGCTGTCCATCTCCTGACTCACACATGAAACACTGGAATGTGTTACTTTCATGAAATAATGCCTTTTATCTTGCTGCAGCTCAGAGCAGATCTGTGGTTAGGAATTTTTCAGACATGCTTCATTCAAGTGGTGCTGCCTCAACAGAGAGCTGCTGTGCCTTTCCCTTCCCCTCCAACCCTGCCAGGCGGCATATCCTGAGGGAGGCCTGGCACACTGGAAAACTGGCTCTTGCCAAACTTACCTCCTGAATAGAGGAGGGGTAACATGGGGCATGGCCAAAATCAAGAAATCCTCACGGTGGTCCTCTTGCAGCATGATCCCTTTGCCTCCAGGAGCTCTGACTGAAACAAGTAGGATTGGTATAAGAAAAAGGAAATTAATTTCATCCTGAGAAATAGCACTCCATGCTTACGGTACCTTGGAGGACTTAGCAGAAGGTTAGGTGTTGTCTGACACCAGTTAGGTATTCTTGTATCTAAATCTCTTGACTTAGACTAAGAAATGTAAGTGTCCATCCACATTACAGGCAGAATTTTTAGTTCTTCCACTTAGGCACAGTAGAACCAAAGTGTCCTGAGGTGCAAAAGAACTGCAGACTAATTTTAGTGACTGGCAAATAAGCTCAGTTTGTACAAATATGCTGCCTGGAGAAATATTTGATTTATGATGAAATATGTTTATTTCTAACATAGAAGGATTTGGCACAGAAACTCCTTTTTGGATTACAGACTTGCTATATTTATAAACTGCAATCTCATCAAAACAATTACCTTCTTTTTACAGCGTATTCCATTCATGGTCCCTTCTGTTAGATCTGTTGTCTTCACATATGTCCTGAAGAATTGGGAAAAACAGGCAGGCCTCCACCTCCCAACATATGAAATGAAATTATCCCAGTCCTCAATAAGCTTGTTTGAGTTCCAGCTAATTAAAAGGCATGAGAAGAGGGTAAGGATCTGGCCCTCTGCCCCCTCTTGCACCACCTGGGAGAGCTGAGGCCCCTGCCCTGCTCCCCAGGCTCCTGCAACTTGCTTGGAAGGTCCAAGGAGGATAGTGGTCTCTCTCTGCAACTTGTGATCCTGGATGCTAACCTGCAAATAACCAGGTTAGAAAAATGTTAGATTCTCTAATCACCCACTGAGCCAAACACATCTTGCATTTAAATCTGTTGATATCAGTAGCTGTGCAGAAGGGATGGATTTGCTGCAGCGCAGCTAACCACTGGATAGCAGAAATTGCTCTTTTCAAATATTGTGTGGGTTTATCTCCTTAATGTCTATGTTGTCCTGGCCCTGCTGGCCTTGGCCCACCTCCCTTCTTCATGTGATTGCTGGAGCGAAACTACTGAACATCATCCCCATGTGGAATAGTGAGGCAGGAAAGTACATCAGTGTGGAAAGTAGAAAGCTTGGGTGAGTATATTCAATGGGGAAAGAAGCACAGAGGCTTCAAATTTTGCCCAGACTTTCTGTTCACGTAGCTCCAGCACTAAACATTGCTCATGAAAAATAGGTTTGGATAATGCTCTGATGAATATGATTGTAACAGTGCTAAGAATCATCTGTTTTTCAAGAGTACAGAAGGAATAATTTTCTTTTTCTTCTCTATATTAATGAGAAGTGATCTGAAACAGTCAATGATCTAGAAATCCATCTTTTGATGGATTGCAGATCCTCTGGTAGGTGATATTTGAGAACCTACAGAGTAAGCTTGCAAAAAGTAGAAAAGCAGGTTGCACATACAAGTTTTCATGTATTCCAAGCCTTTACCTTAAAGCACAGGCTGTCCACAGATATTTCCATCACACATTTAGCTGTGAAGGACTTTTAACTGACCAGCCAAGAGTTTTGCCTCAGAGTATAGCCACCTTTACAAGAAACCACATCAATATGCCAGCCAGACTCCCCCAGAAGTTATTTTCCACTATTTCCCACTGATTCTTTCCAAAGTCATGCTGCATCTGACCTTTTCAAAGGCCAGGCCCTTTTCTTGGGCCAGCAGGGGAGAATTTGCCTCTCACATGCATCCCTGACACAGCTGCCATGGTGCTGCCCTAGCACGGAGTAATGGGTGTGGGAGGCAGGTAGAAGCTCCCATCCCCTCACTGTCTTGAAACCATCCCTCACGCTGAGTTGCAGGTAGGAACCTGCTCTCTGGATGAGATGCAGGTAGGAACCTGCTCTCTGGATGAGATGCAGGTAGGAACATGTCCCCTGGATGAGATGCAGGTAGGAACATGCCCCCTTGCTGGCTGCCTGCCTTGGTTCTGCCACTGGTGGCTGCGAGTAATTATCAGTCAGCCCTGCAGAGAGGATGAGCTGCTGTTTTTACAGGTCTAGAGAGCTGTGATTATAGAAGGGACACCAATAAAGACTGAAAATAAACCCACATGGACAACCACCAGGGAAGGGGGAGTGCTTTGCAGCGTGAATCCAGCCAGCTTTCCATTTTCCAAACTTGAGGAAATGCCCACTTCCCTTGGCAGCTGCAGGTCTGTTCTGCTGCAGTGGTGTACCAGCAAGCCAGGAACGTAAGCCACTCTCTGTGTGCACACCCTCCAGCTCCTCCCTGACATTCACTCACCTTCCAGACTGAAAATCACTGCCCAGGTTAGCAATCACACTGCCAACAGCAAAAAGGAGAAGGGGGGTGTATGGAGAAAACAAAAAAGCCTGTGGTGGTATAAAACAGACCCTGCAGCAAAGGGGCTGGATAGGAGCAATGTGTGTACTGCCAGACTGTGGTGCTAGGAGCAGGTGGGATTGCCTGCATTCATCTGTGGGACTTCGGGAGATTGAGAAGATACAACTTTCACAGGGCAATATAAAACCCCTCATGCTCTGGGCAATCAGGGAAATAGAAACTGGAACCTATGTGCTGTGCATATTCAGACACTACATCGGCTCCAGCAAACAGAGGGCAGGCAGAAAGGAAAGCTTTTAGGCTTTTTTAGGTGGGAACTGTCAGCAGTGCCAGGGAGAAGAGGGTAAACTCCAGACAAAGAGGTGAGGGAGGGTCAGCCTGGGAAGACTCTGCTGCTGCAACCTGGCCCCCTGTGCTAGCACTGGCAGGAGACCCGACAGGGAGAAAGTAAAGGAACTCGTTCTAGCGGCTCTGAACTTATCCCTGCCACAGCAGAGACTGAGCACATGCAAACAAAAAGAAGCTGGGACAATTCAGCACTTGGAGATCTAATGTGGGCAGCATTGACAAGAAGAGTGGGACTTCAGGATAATTCAGAGGGTTGTGATCTTTTACTGCACTTTTCTTCATCCTTGTGCTATTTTCATTCAGAAAAATGAATAATCTGTCATTTTTGTTCCTCCAGGAAAGTGTTTCTCTGTTTAAAAGGAAGCTTTTCAGAGATGCCTTAGTGAGTTCCCATTTGTTTTCACTAGGTTTCATAGTTACTCAGGCAGCTATTTTAGAAAAGCTTTGCTTGGAAACCAGGGAGATGGATCCAGATGAAAGTTAGGAGCTCAGAAATCTTCAGACAGGCATTTGCCAAAGCCCAGTGGGGTAAAGTGCTGGACTTCCTTCCACTGGGATAAACTGTTCACCAAAGAAATCTTAACTCTCCCTTCTTTTCTCTATAACGGAAAACAGGGGGAGAAATTTACATTGTCCCGGCACAAGTGTGTTTAAACACAGTCAAAAACTTCTGCAAGTTCAGCCCATGATTTCACCCCATCCAAACCAAACTGATTGCTTCTCACTAAGACCCTTGTCAGTACATGCAGTGTGATAAAGTATTAGCATTATCATAGAATGACAGACTCATTAAGGTTGTAAAAGACCTCTTAGATAATGAAGTCCAGCCATGAACCTAGCACTGCCAAATCCAGACCTCATTTCCTTTAAAGAAACAGCCACTCTTAAAGAAACAGCCCCAGTTGCCCAGGGATGCTCTTATTACATCACTACTATACATAATAATTTCACTTAATCTGAAATGACACAAAGAGATCATTCCTACTATGAAATTGTGCTGTATTTAATGCAATATAATTAAAAACCTTTCCACATGTCCTACATGGCTATTAAAGCACTCTAATTGTACCTGCTAGGAGAGCGCTTTTGCAGAGAACTCATTTGGTATCAGCAAAGTTGTGAGAAATCTAAGTCCTTCTCTGGCCATCAGTGGGAGTAGCTGCAGTTCCAGTGATTAATGCAGCTATTAACTTACAAAGAAAACTCTTCATCTGACTGTCCTCTGACTCAGACAAAAACAAACTTGCTTTATCTCTTTCTCCAGTCCAGGCCCCCTCCCTTGCTCCTTTTCCACATCAACAAAGGAAAATGTGGGACAAGATGAAAGAGCAGGGCCAGGGCTTTCATTAGCATGCCAGGCCAAGGAAAAAAAGGTAAGAAGCTCAGGGAAGGACTCAGTGCCCAATTCGTGCCTTGTAACCAATGCCAAGGAGTTCTCTGTGAAGCAACAGGGTTGGTGTGTAGCATTTAATGACATTTAGTGTTGCTGCCTCCTGCCAACACCAAATGTCATCCTTCAACATGGTTCTCAGGCAAGCTCTGGTTTTAATCCTGCCTGCCTTCAGACTCAAAAAGCACATGCAATAATCAGCACAGAAAGAGAGCTCATAAACCCATCCTGCTGAATACCTCTGTCAAAAGCTTTTTATTTGAAGCCACTTTATCGAACTGCCTGTCACATGGTTTTAGCTTTATTAATGTCTCTTCCTAAACCTGCTTAAACATATATTTTACTATGCCATGTAAAAAGGCAGCATCTTATCAGGAGGTTTCAGTGCATACAGAATAATGTACAGCGGCTGAAGAGTGGGCCAAAATACATCTATAGTTCCACTATTTGTCACTTTTTATTACTGTGTGCTTTTTAATGTACTGTGTATTCAACCTGAAAAGACAATATAATCCAAGCAAACAATACTGATAACAAGCACTGAATAGTATCTTTTATATTAGAGAAGGATCTCAGCCAAGCTAGACGTTGTCCCTTGCCTACAAAGATTACAAGAGACACAACAGATAAAAGAGGGAAGGAGGGAAAATCCGCACTGTCACTGAAATGCCCAGCAAGATTTTTTTACTTAAGCGGGCCAGAAAAGTTTCTACTACAAGAATATTTCCACTGGAATGTTACACTTTGCTATGGATGAACACATTCTTTTACAACTAGTCCTGACCTGCTACACTGTTGGCTGGCCCGAATAAAAGCAGCAGTGTCTTCCATTTTGGGAATGGATGGGGAAGAATAGTGTCTCCAGGTGATGTCAGGAAAGTCCAGTCCTTTTTGCTACAATGCACAAGAATGTGACTCACTCCAACGACTGTGTGTAAAACCAGTCCTCCAGGATGATGCTTCTGTGAGCCCCATCCTACTCTTTCCTCTTACCTCCATTTTCCCAAATGGAACAAAAAGGCAAGGGACAGTTTCCAGCATATGATTGTGCCTGCTGGATTTGATGATTTATTTCCTTATTAGAAAACCTTCTTATCTGGCTGGGGAAGATGCTGAGCAATCCCTCTCGGTGTGCCCGGCTCCCACCCAGCCCCAGATGAACCACAGTGAGATCTCACATTATAACATGGGATAGTGATAGTATTTCTTCCCCCCACCAAGTTTTCCTTATCACACACATACTAAGCTGTTGTCATCTTCTGGAAAGAAGTTCCTACAGCACAAAGGGTGCCCCAAACTTTCTTAAACCTTTCTGCAATGCAGAAAATAGTACTATAAAATTTGTGAGTCCTGCAGTGTCCTGCTCCTCCTATCTGTTCTTCTCTTGCCACTGATAAGGAGCAAAATGGGCTGCTGTGGCTACACAGGGCATCATGAAAGAGCACAGGCAGGAGCAGGAGTGAGCTATGGTGCCTCCCTGTCTCCTTACTGTCACAGGTGTTGGTGGAAGCCTCCAGCAGCCATCCATCCATCCATCCATCCATCCATCCATCCATCCATCCATCCATCCATCCATCCATCCATCCATCCATCCATCAGAATCCCCTGCAGATTTTCTCACTCTGCTGATGACATCCCTCCATGGCCATGCTTCTCCATTCACTTTGCCTTCCTCCAGGGGTGACATCTCTCCCAGTAATTGGTGAAAGCTCCTTGTTTTTCTGTAACTCTTTAATTACCATGGCACTAATCTTCCAGTAACTGACTTTGCTCTTCCAGTAATTACACTGTACGGGTATTTATGGGTGTAATGAACACATAGGACAACAGATCCACCAGAGTACCTATAAAAATTACGATTTATACTCCACCCAAATGTTGATTTCAGTAATCACATATACATCATCTCCCATTTAAGTAAGGCTTTCCACAGACATCCTCATGTTGCTCCTGGAAGCTCCATTTTCCCAGCAGACCGGTGGTTTGAATGCCTGACACATTTGCTGGTGCTGCATTTACGCTGTGACTTCCCTGTGACTGAAATGAAGTCCAGTCCAATCAACCATCATTATTATTAACTGATTTCCTCATCCCATCCCTTCCCCAGAGAGTGAACAACCAACCAGCCAAGCAGAGGGGTACCATGGATCCTGCAGCACAGCCTCTTCCAGAAGAAACCTGACTTTTCTATCACACACAGAACTGCGGATGACGTTTGCTTCCACGCTTGCTTGATGAATGCTCGTCTTCTCAGCAGCTGCACAATGCCCATGTGTGGAATACAGGCTCTTCTGACATCATCAGATTTAGCAAAGGTCAGAAACACATTCATACCCAAAAAATACGCAGGAGACACGAACCTATTTCACGTACCCCTGATCCCTTCTACTTAGAGTTTGCAAGCACACATCACAGGGTTAAGTGCACGCCCACAAAGAGTCATAATCAGGTCAGAAATATCACTGTGGGACAGCGCTCCATGTGCTAACTTAGAAAGGAAGCAACCAAGAAATAAGTTACTGTTACTTTCCTTCCAAAATGTTAGCTCTCTCACGCTAAGTGCTACATATTTGCATGTGTTTTTCTTTCAGGACACTTCCATATTTGTGCCAGCACGGCTGGATTTTGTAAATATGTTAACATTATTTGTATTATCTTCACTTCTCAGCCAGAAAAAATATCAAAAGGGATTTTTTCTTAATGGTCTAAATAGTCAAAGCTGGATATGTCCTACATAGTAGACTCATGAGGTTTACATTAATGAACTGTGGTTGGGAGAAGGACATTCATGGCACATTTTTACACAGAACAATTTTCACTGAAAGAGATGAAAAATAGTTGTTGGGGTTTTTTCTTAAAGAGACTCAAAAGCTGGAAAAATACCATCTGTTTTCATTAAAATTAAGAAACATGACATTTTCTGACCTTATTCTGTATTGACTTTTTTCTGATAAACCTCTTTGATCATAGTTGTTTTATATTTAACTTCAAATCAGGACAGACAAGGTCAGTACCTCTCTGCACAACAAAAATTTGTATTAATCCCTGCATTAATACCCAGACTCATACTTGACAGGGCATACTTCTTTTGTGACACTGGTTATGGACTGTATCTAGTATTGCTATCCAAGTACTAGTTAAGTAACACTTCAGGGAATATTGGGAATATATCCATGCCAAATGCTTTCACATGTACCTACATGACACACACTCTGCTGCCAACAAACATGAAAAATAAACCTTTCTGAGGCATAGTCAGTGTATCTCAGATTAACTGTGAGAAAATAAGAGAAAAGAGAGATGGGATTCCTGCTCTTTCTCGGCTTGTCCCTGTGGGATTTTCCCATTTGCAAGGCCTTGGAGGATTGCTGCCTTCAAATCATCAAGATAAATGCATCCAAATGAATTTGCCCTGCTAATTCAGGCCTGACTACTCATAAAAATGTTGGTGTTTTTTATTCCTATTTTGAAATCTCTTGCACAGGCTTCAGAAGAGGCAGCCCTCTGCATGTCTTCCTGCCATCTCCCAATAATTCACTACCAAAAGGAAACCACCAGAAAAAAACTGGAGCTCAGATGTTTCAGAGAATTAGAGTTTTCCATCTTTTATGAAAAGAATTAATGGAAAAACACTATCCAGAACGACCAATTAAAATAATCCTTTTTTTCTTCAGCTGGTTTTAATCTCTCCCTCACTTTCAGCAAGGACGACTCCCAGTGGTGGTCCCAGATTAGATGCCGTACATGAAGCAGCTGCATTTCAGAGCACAGTAAATCACCTGCAGATATACAAATTGGCCACAGTTGCAGAGCCAACTCATCCAGCAATGTACAGGACAGTAATGCTCAGGAAGCAACTTCAGTTTCATCAACTAAGGTAGCTTGGGTGACGCCTTTGCCTGAAGCACTGCCCTGGCTTTCTGTTGCAGCCAAAAAAAAAAGCTGCTGAGTGGGGACAAATCATGGAACAGATTAAAAAGTAGCTGAGCTGACGCATGTTCTTTGTATATCATCTTCTTTCAATGCACGATTCGATCCAAACTCCTCAGGCATCAAATGGTGGACTGGGGAAGTGACATATTTTTTTCCTCCATTATTAAAGAAAAAAACCACAATATGGTTTTTGAAAGGATCAGCTTGAAGTGATGCATGCCCACCCAAAAGCACAGAAAACATCTCACTCCAAATTGCATAAACATTCAAGATAACATGTTTTTTAAATGTGCTTTTTGATATTGCTTCACAAATTGCATATGCAGAAAATGGCTCCACATTATCTAACAACAGACAGCTACCGTTTTGCCAATACACCTGCACAGAGTGAATGGGAAAAGTGCTTAAGACTCCCTGGTATCAAAGTATCCTGTGTGCCTCTTGCATTTCCCTGGACATGATAAGAATACATGTGTAGCACCTCAGAAATTAAAAAGTTTCTTTAATATCAAAAGTAGGGAATAGAAATATTTCACATCTTTCAGAAGCTCCTGCTCTGGCCAATCACAGTCATGCTACAACCTCCAAGCCATCAAGAAGAAACACTGATGATTTGCAAAAAGCCTGAGGTCTGCAACTGTTTTTTAGAGTGTATAAATCAGAGTGGGGAAAAAGAATCGGACAATTGTTTTAACTTCTGGTGTTCTGCAAACATGATGAACGATTGCAAATACCACTGTAGTTCAGGGGCAGGGGAGCTGATGGAAAGACAAGCAGTACCTTTTTGAACAGTCTGAGGCATCTGTCGGGGCTGAGTATGGAGATTTATGTTAACAGAGGCTTCACTGTGCCATGAGCACAGGGTTTGATCTAGCCCCTCTCTCGAGCTTGCTGCAAACTGCAGGAGAAGCCCCTTGCCTCCCATGGCCTGTGGGTGAGTACCACATAAAAAAGCAAGTCAAAACAACTTGCAGAGAACACAGGAAAAGCAAAAGCACATTGCCAAGAGATAGAGAGCTGGAGCAGGGGTTGGTGCATCCCACTTCTGGAGGAACAGCCACAGCTGGCACCAAATGACAAGAGCCAGGATGGGTGAGGCATTTGCTGTTCAAAGGGGTGATGGTGCCAGAGGCAGAAATGGAAGCAAAGCCTCTGCTCTCCTGCCCTGAGCATGACAGCAGAGGAAGGAGTTAACACCACGTAGGCTTTGCTTTACTAAAAAGATTTTTGTTTTGGTTTTAAATCAACGTGCCTGCACCTGTCAGGGAGAAACCATCCACTCAGTACAATCACAGAGATCTAGAGGGCAGATCCTCAAGGATGATCCATCACGCCCTACTCTGGAGGAGTTGAAGAAGTTGTAATAAACACAATGCAAGCAAGCAAAGGCTGGAAGGAGAGATCAAAGGGTTTGCCCGGCATGCCTCGCTGTGGGAATGGGGAGTGCAGCTGCGTACATGAAAGGGTTACACCCAAAAAATGAAGACGATTGCCAAGCAGGGTGGAAAGAAAATCTGTTTACAATTGCAAAGCCTCATGCTTCCATCATCAGGTGTTACAGAGCAGGAATCATTCCCTGCTAAATTTTCCAATTAGCTTCCTTGACTTTTTTAAGCATGTAGTTTCCTTTCTTATTATTGGTTTGGAAAATTCTTTTCTAGAGTACTGTTCTCATGCAAGCCAAGAATTAAAAAAGAAACCCCAAAAAACTCTGATGTCATTAGGATGAGCCATATGCCAGTTCAGACAGGATCATAATGGAAAAAAAACCCAAAATTCTCTACTCTTTGCTCTGATTCAGATTCAACTCTTCAGCTGTAACAAAAATAATGAAAACTTCCTGTGTATTTATAGAGGGTCCAATTCATGGAATAATTTTAATTTTTATCACCCTCTTTCTCCAAAAAAAAAAAGTAGTTTAAAATTAAAGCGAGTTACTGTTGTTTCCTCTCCCCCAGAGAAAGTGGAAGTTCTGAATATGCCTTTATGTTTTCAAAGGAGTGGTCAATTTGAAAATAAAACTTAAAAAAATGAAAGAAAGAACATAGAAGTATTTTGAAAAGCAAGAATCGAGACAGATACTGACTTAGTGATGGACAATATTTTGATGTCTGAGAAGCTTAAGACTAGGTCTTCAAGAAGAACATGGTCAGTACTGCGAAGATGAGTTAAAAAGAAGAAAAAGAAAGGAGGTGACAGGGAGCCCTTTCAGGCCAGTACGTTACTGAAGATGAGGCAGGGCCTTTGCTGACCCTTCAGGCTGTTTGCTGGGAGGGAGCTCAAACTCTTCCTGTTAACAGATAAGGTTAAGAAAATCATCATCAAATAGCTGCATTGAAATGCTGCTAATAATACAGCATTCTGCTTTCCTGGGATGGTTTAAAAGCTTGCCATATTTTTACTGGACTTTCCAATGATGTCAGTTCGAGGCAGGGCTTAGACGAGTAATTGCTAAAGGGTGAGTCTAAAAAGGGTATAATTACTGAAGGGAGTGTCTGATGTGGGAAAGCGGCATTCCAGCTGGAAGGAGAGATGGGCCAGTATCTCCTGGGTCCCAATGAACTCCCAGATGCTGCATGAGTATTCCCAGCCCCATGCACTTACATCCATGCAATGCTACTGACCTCAGTTATTCCTCAGCAATTACTCGGGCAGCAGCAATTTCACGTCCAGCGCTTTTCACTGTCCCTGTGCTGGGAATGCAAGCACATCTTCAACCCCTAAGATACATAACCCTCAAGTTATTGCATCAGGCCAGGATTGCAAAACAGACAATTGCTGACTTCAGTAAGGTTGCATGGGTGTAACTGAGAATAAAATTTGGCCCGTAGCATTGGGAAGGGTTTCACTGCAACTTGCAAGAGGGATGGGGAAAAATCCTCCTTTTGAAATGGAAACACTACATCCTCTGCTGTCCATCTCCTGCCCACAAAAGTTGCTCATCCTCCTCTTACAAATGAGAGGAATTCCAGGTGTCACTCTATACATCCATCCTCCTTCAAACCACTCCTTCACACTCACCTCTCCCACAAATGCTGACAGCTACCAAACTGACCTGTAAATAGTCTGCACCAAAACTCCCTCGTAGCCCTGAACTGTGAAGCTGCTCCTACACCCATGCCTATTGAGCCATTTCCTTCATTCGGATTGTGGGTCTTGCCACCGACAAAGCCTGGAAGAGCTCTGCAGCTTTTGCTCTCAGACAAGGTGCTGCAGTCAAACTGCCCCAAAATGTACAGCCACAAGACAGTGGGCATCACAGCCTCACCCAAGCACGAGCAGTTCAGTCTCCTCATCTGGTGCAGCCTGATGGACCCTGCCAGATCCAATAGCCTGGGAGCCACTCGGTGATGTGAGGATATGGCTAGCCTAAAAGTAAAACCACTTCTTACAAGCTACAGTTTTGACATGCCTGCTCTTAGCTGCCTTCCCACACGAATCTCTGTGTCTTCTGCCTGTACCACCCTTCAAATACAAAACAAACTCCCAGAAGGAGTCACCCACTGGACGCTTTTATAAGAGCTGCTGTGTTGGTCTGGGAGCTTACATCTCTTCACAGCCCTGGCTAACATAACTGTGAGGTAGCAAAAAGCTTCAGTGAAGAGCCGGCCCAAGTCTGAAGGTGCTGTTGTGGTGCACTGGCACCCTAAAGGCAGGCATGGCTGAGAGCATAGCACACACTGATCAATGACTGTACGCACTCTGCACCTTCACGTTTAAGGATTTCAGTTGTGTCATCTTATTTTTCTCCCTCCCTTTCCTTTCAGTACAAAACCATAGATTCTCCTGGCTGCTCTCCCTGTACCAACCACCTTCAGGATTTGATCCAAATGCACTTCACTTTCATTTAAGCCCTGCCACCAAACTGATTTAATTTCTCTCAGCTCCCATCTCTAACACTTCACCATCCCAGCCAGCACAAAGCAAGAGAACATCACATCACCCAGCCTCACTGATTGTCAAAAAATTGTATTCATTAAACATCTCCCAGAGCAATGGACAGAGCAGTGAAGCAGCATCAACATTGTTGAAATATTTAATTTATTTCCAGGTCACAGAATATTCTGAGTTAGAAGGGACCCACAAAGATCATGAAGTCAAACTCTGAAATGAATGGTCCATACAGGGATTGATGACACAACCCTGGTGCTATTAGCACCATGCTGTGACCAGCTGAGATAATCTCAGGTTGTTAATCCCATACAAATCGTAATCCTTTAATTCTGCACAGCATAACCCATAGGCAGCCACAGGGCACTTAATGTAATTGGTGGGTTTCCTATAAAAGGGCCTGGCTGGTCACAGAAAGCCAACATCTCATTTCTCTTTATTGAAATTGAAATGACTTTGCAGTAGCGTCTGTGGGCATTGCTACTCTTTTCCCCACATGAAAAAATGATGAGAGTGTTCCTGGTTCACCTGTGGGAGAGGAAATAGTCCATAAAATAAGTTTGACAGGGATTTGCCAGGATCTTGGGAAAGTTTTATGCTGAAATACTTGGAAAGCCAACACTGAAGGCAAGTTCAAATTGGTTTTTGATTCCTTTACGCAATAAAAAATTTTGTCTGTCTTTTCTTCAATCTCAAATAAATAAATAGTTCCATTACAGGCTGGAGCCCGTTCAGCTTTGAGGAAAGACCAGGACTGGCTTTTCTCTCCACCATGTGTGTAATATTGAGTGACATCTTAATGCAATCACTTTGGATGGCTGAAAAGAGATCTTCACAAATAGGGCATTTTTCTAATTTTTTAGGGCTATAAGCAGTAATCCTTAGAAGCTTGGGGAAAGGAAAAAGAGCAAACAATGGATTCTTCTGAACTCTTCTTTTAAATACTTTTAAAACAACTTAGAAGGAATCGTCCACTTTCTTCTACTCCACCAAAACTATGTGCCAGAACACCCAAAAATGTGACCAAAAGTGTGATCAAGAAACCTCTTCTTCAGTTGCAAACTCTTCAGCCCCATTTTAAGCCAGGCTCAACGTTCCATTTCCTGTAGTTGCACCAGGAGCTGAGCCTTCAGCAGGATTGAGCCCTTGGTCTGGTCTCTTCCCATCCCCAGTAATGACTCGCACCCTGCGCTGCACCGATGCACCTGATGTCACGGAGTCAAGTCACTGCAAATCTGCCACCTCAGCCACATACTCCCACAGGGAGTGGTTTTTCAGACTAGTCAAAACTGCCCTGAGAAGAGTCTCCAACTCTCCCTGCTGTTCCTTCGTTCTTCCTCATCTGTAGCTGGCATGTAGCCTGTAGTGAAGGCAAGGAGATGGGACAAGGTTGGATCATTAGGGCAGGAAAGTACCAATTGGTCACAGCATCCAGAACAAGAAGTGGTGCAAAAGAGGCTGAAGAACCACAAAGTGACAACCCCTTCTCCTGTTCAATTGCTCTCTGCCCTCTACTTTTATCTCTCCAAACCACTGCTCCATCACTTGAGTTACCACCAGAAGAACGAGTGTGCCCCACATTCACCACTGTTGGAGCACAGCAAGCTGTATGAACAGTGTGTTTCACACAGTATGGTACCACCTCCTTACATTTCCTCGAGGGCCCAGATATCTGTCACACCTGAGGTCTACAGTGCACAGTGGTAGCTCTCAAGTCCACATAAAATCCTCTTCATAGCCCAGAGAGACAGTGTTCTGCAACACATGTCCACTTAAGTCTCCACAAGCTCGTGCCTGACTGAGGACCACAGAATGAGAAACCTGACAAGGAGAGCGAACAAACAAGTCCTTAAGTTTCTTTTCTAACAAGAAGCAGAAGCATTAGAAGCAACATCTTATGTCAAGCACATAAATTAGACTTTTGCTTTTAAACAGCAGCAAACAGCAAACCCTCTGCTCTCCATTTCTAGCCAGTATCAGCCCTCATCTCTTCCTGCCGCCTTGCAGCTCTCTGGGCTCTGTGCATCCCAAATGCAAACCCTGGCATGCAGACCAAAACTGGTCCTCTTATCACCTCAGAGCAAACCTTACCCCAAATAACTCTACACACCAAACCTCACCTGAGCACTCAATCCTTACTGGATCTAGTGAGAGGCCTGCTCACCCAGCCCTCCCTGTCCAAACTTTGACTCCAACCTGCTTTGACTATTTGCAGCAACCTTATGAATATGACAACCTTAATTTACATACCATACAAACACCAGTCTGCACAGTGAAGGATCCAGAAAGATACTTAACCAAAGCACTGGTGGCAAATCTGCAGCATCTTCCTGCTCAGAATTCACCATCAAACATCCATTCAGACTTCGCAGAGCTGCCCGTCCTGAGTCTCATCCATCTTTCAGGCAAACCACAGCCAGGGCTAAAGACAGAGAGGAATGAACAGTGAATTTAATTTCTGGATCCTGGAAGTACCACCAAACTAGGCTGATTCTGGACATTTCCAGCTTGGCAAGCTGCTGGCTCCATCTGATCATGGGTGTAGATTATGGAGTGAAGGGGCTGCAGAACCAGCTTTGTTTCTTGCTTGTTTAGGTGCCAGCTGGTGCTGATCATACATCCCAGAATGATGTCTGGGGAATACTGGACTTTCCTGTTTCAGGGCAAGGCTAGAATTGGAACTGGGGTTAGTGCTCAGGGCTGGAGGCACTAAAAAGCCAGATCAGCCCCCAGAACCTGATGGGTGGGGGGCTGCAGTCACCCACAGAGAACCAGCCCTGGCTGAGTCTGGGAGGAAAGTGACAGCAGAGAGCACAGGGCTCATGTTCAGCTTCAGGGGTTGAGGCTCAGATTAGGCAAAGGGATGAAAAGAATGCTCAAGAGTAGGAATGCCAAGTAAATGCTCTGAATCTCTAGAACATAACTATGAATCAGTCTTCCTGTCCTCATGTGCCTTCACACCAGCCCATAACACAGTTCTAATGCCAGGAGATGGGTCACTGGCCATCCTTCATCCTGTTCTGCAGCAGTCGGCCACAACCATAGCCTGCTGTCAATGGAAAACAAAACAAAACAAAACAAAAACCAAAATAAACAACAAAACCAAACCAAAACAGAACAAAAAACCCAAAACAAAAAAACAACAACAAAAAAGAACAAAACAAAAAACACCCAAAACAACACAAAACCCCCTTAAAACAACCAACCAAGCAACCAAATTAAAAAAACTGAAACAAGAAACACATAAAACCCCTAAGCAATACCTGCCAACTGCAAGTCCCAGCCTCGTGGCCTTTGCTGCAGACATGGATCTCTGGCCTAGATTAGTGAGATAGCCTTAAACCTACTGCTGCAGGCTAGGTCTAGCATTCACACTGTTGCTTAGGAGAGCTTACTGTTCCAGGCAGGCTGCAGAGGTCGGAGGCAGGCTGTTGCATGCTTGTTCTTTTGTCAGTCCTTTGAAAATAAACAGCCATGGAGGGGAGGTGGGGAAGGGAAAAAAGAAAAAAACCAAGCCACTGTCAACAACTCAAATTGTGTTTAGGGCTAGGGATTGTGGCAAAATAATTGCTACCTGTTGCATTACACAAAAGATGGGCGTTTATGCCCGTGCATTTGGACAGCTGAAGAATGATATTCCTGGTATTTTTTAGATTCTCACCATGAGCCTTCATCATTTGTACAGGGGGAAAGAATTCTTCTTGATGTTTGTCATGTGCCATCTAGAACCTCTTCCTAAACCCAGCATTAACACCATCGTTGCAGGCCTGGCCTGGCCCAGAACAAATTATGCCCCCATGTCCTCAAGATATAAAACTTTGTCCAAGAACTACAAATTCAGGAGAAAAAAAAAAAAACAAACAAAAACAACCAAATAAAATCTAGGTGCATGTACAACTCCATCAAAATTTACAAAAAGTTATGTAGATGATTGAAACATAATTATCACTTTTCACATATTAAAGGAGCCTTGGCATTTCCCAATCGTCTGAGCATGAACTTACTTCTCCCTCTAGAGGACACGAAGATTAGCACAAGGAACGTAAGGTTATGTCAAGACCAGAAAAATAATGAGATGCTAAGGCAAAGGGTCAGCATTTTTGCTTTGAAAGTCTACTAACAGTTTAGAAGGATCAAAATTACAACTGTAAAAACAATGAGTCATTAAGTTATGTGTTTATTTTTTACAGCAATACCCTAGAAAGTTTGAAATAAATTCTGAGTTAACTTTCTGAGTTAAACTGGTATTCTGGAATCCAGCTCTCACAGCTCTTCATCGTCAGCTCCTCCACTACCTGTGACCAAAATCTTCAGGATGCATTGGTCCTCATAAAATATCAGCCTCAATTCTTTTGTGTCTCGATGCACCACAGGTGTGACCCCTGCCTGAGCACACAGGCCAAAAGCAAGCATGCAGCCTGCCACAGCTGGTTGTGCATTGTTACATTGTTCAATCAAAATATTTCACCATGGAAATCAAATCCCTGTGAGCAGACATATCCTTACAAAGCTGGTTTTACTTGCTTCATCACGAGGAAACTGAATCCACAGAACTCCACCTTCCAATGCTTCTACTGCTACATATAATAAAATACATGGTGTGGAAAAAGCAACCTGAGAGGAAGCCTAGTGCCAACTGCTCAGAGTGTGAACCAGCCATGCAGCACTGCAGAATTTCAGAGGGGTGGGGGGGCTGAACCCCCCCCCAAAATTCCACCATCTCACTAACGAACTTTTTTGGAACTTAACATATACTATCTAGCAGTATCTCCTTCCAGTTCTCTCCCACTGAATCCCCGTGAATGACTGCAAAGACAAGACTACGTGGAAAGGCCCTGGAAGATTAATTGCTTTTTATCTTTGATACACAGTTTTAAGTATTCCCATTCTACATACTTAAGCTTTCTAATGTCACTAAATCTTCTGGCCACAAATTCCCAGAAATGCATTTTTTCAAGCATCTGATCTGTGCCTGAAAATTTGATGTCTTTCACATGCTCGGCTCATTCTAAAAAATCACACACACACGCCCGCACACACACACACACACATAGAAATTTTTATATATATATAATAAAAATGAACAGCATATCTCAGATTAGACAGCTAATTTCAAGCCCATTCTTACCCACATTGGTGCAAACGCCACAGGCAGCATTCTGCCACAACCCACCCACAGCCTGCCCTCTGCATAAAGCACCTTCTCCTGGCCTTTTTAAAGTCAATCTTCCTCCACTACTTTAAGCCAGAAAGGAGAATCAAAGCAGTTGAAAGTTCTGCTTTTGCAGCTGTAAAAAATCCTTCTAATTGCCTGACAGAACTGGACTCCAATCCATTTTCAGAGAAGACAGAAAACAAAACAGTTGTGCTTTGTAAAACACACCAGACAGTTATCAAAAGCCCTGCTTACAGAAACATTCCCAAAGCCTCAGTGACAAAGCAAGAGAGTTTATGGCACGACCTCAGTAAAGACATTCTCATTCAAAAGGGGCAAAAACAGTAATCTGAGTGCTCCACTTTGAGACTGGAACACCCAGTGAGCAGTGGAGCAGAGGAGGAATATGTTTGCAGTCAAGAGAAGAGAGTTCTCAGTCTTAGGGGTAGGTATCATACCTGCACAGTTCAGTCCCACTGCTGCTGTGACATCTCCTGGCTCCACAGCCCACCTCTCTAGGGTTTGTGTGCTTGTGCTGACATGAGGTGAGCTCCACGATGGAGATCCTTGCAATAGTCCACAAGAGATCCAAGAGCTCTACCAGCAACTACAATCTTGGGGAGTGGAGGAAGAGAGAGTAGGAGGAAAATTATGGAAGATAAAGGGGAAGCATTAGCTTTGAGCTGGTTTTGTCCCCATTGTTTTTATACATAGTACGGGTATATTTGGTCATACTACTCTGTCTGCACAGGTGCCAGCAGTAGGGCACAGCAAAAACACGTTGCCATGGCAAACAGAGTGAGCCTTGCAGGATCCTCGTCTCTGGGGGAAAAGTGGGGATAACTGACTATTTGTGCTACTTTGAAGCACAGTTTTTCTTTAGCATAGGACACAAAGTCATGCCATCCCATCCTCATCCTCTCCATGCTCAATCAGACTGGTGCCTTTTGGTAGTTACGTGTAGCATTCTTCAACCACTCTTGCTTTGGGGATCACCAGGAAGATGCTTCATCTCATGGCTCTGGCCCAAAAAGCTCCCCCTCCATCCCATTCCTGTGGACTGCCTGACTTTAGTAGCTGTCAGGCCTGCAGTGGCCTGGACACATGAACTGCACTCACAGCCCACCTTGACACCCAAGGCAACAGCCACCCACAGGCCACCTGCACTTGCTCATGGGCTTTTCTGGCTGTGCTTCACCTCAGATCCCCTGCCCACACCCCAACTATGTACACCTGGCCTCTAGCAAACACCTGAGGCTGGCAGCTCATGCTTTGAACAGCCTGCACAGAAAGTTCTGCTGCACGTCACTGTGAGCAAGGTTCCAATCCAAAATGACAGATTCAGGATCACCTTCCTCCTACAGGACAGCTAAAGCTAGGCAAACTTGATAAGGCTGTGGTGCAAAGCCTGGAGGGAAGACAAGGTTATGTGGGATGGGACATTTCCTCTTCCCTCAAGCACAGATGAGAGCAACCTCCTTTCTCTGAAGTGTCTCCTCAGGTAAAGGAGGTAAACACCACCCCACGGGACACGCTCTGTCTCTGGGGCTTCCAGGCTCTTTGTCAAGAACCAGCACCTATTCCCGCCTTCAGAGCAGCCAGACCCAAAGAGAAGCTGGCTGTCTTTTGTGTCTGACAACCCCAACTCACACTGATCAGCCACGGACCAGTTTCCTGGTGGAGTCATCCACTGCTGAGCTACACAAAATAAAGCACACACAGCTTCATAGTCACTTATGCTTACCCCACTTCACCAAAACCATCGAGGTCTGCCCAGTGCACAGCTTGTTCCTGGGGAAAGGCATCAACTCGGACACAATTCCCCACTCCATCCACAACCCTTAGGCCCTACACACACTTCCTGGTGCGTGGTGGCAGATGCACACACCAGAGCCCTGTCAGTCAGCAGGGAGAATCCCCAATCCGATGGGACTTCAAGGACAAAGTGTACAAAGCTGTTACTGTTTCAGTCACCTTCAGCACTGCACTGATGAACACAACCAGCCAGGCTCAGGGCAGCCATCACCGAGGCCCCCTCTGCCTCAATACATCAGTACACAAGCAGGAAATAAAGTGTCCATGCTTCAGGCAACATCTAAGTCCTTGGGGTTATGAGAAAGAGTCATCACCAGGACTCTATCACCTCTGGATATAGGTCTTGCAAGTCCTCCTTCCTTCACTACCAAGTTAGAGGCTGGCCCCTCTCTTGTGCCTGATGTAATGCCAATTACTGAAATTCACGTGTTTAATCTCAGTGTCCCAACAAACATCCCCATTTGCTGAGAAAATACCAGTCTTGCTTGCTCCACTAATACTGTCTACACTTACATGAGTACTGCATGTGAGAGTGGCATCAATCCCTGAGTGGACTGAGAAAGGGAACAGAGAGAGAGAAAGAGAGATCTTTGACTGGTTCCTTTCTTATGAGATTTCTAGCCAAAGGCACCAAAGAGGCTGTGAAGGTCAAACTGGGGATTGCAGCCACGTGTGCACTTGGCCATCAGTGGTGATGCAAGCACAGGGAGGCAGCAAAGGCACAATGCCTGCAGGGTTATCCAGGGGGACTGTGAGAGCCTGCAGAGCTCAATTTGCTTCCATACTGTCAAGAAGGCATGAGCAGTAAAACACAGGAATAAATCAATGTGAGTTTAGCAAAAAATCAAACCTGCACAGGTGAAGAATTTGAGCAGACACAATTGTTAGACTCGTTCTTTCCCATCAAGAAACCTGTGTCATACACTCTGTTCAAACAATTACACCATGTTATTAACAAAACCACCCTCACAGTTTATACTGTATGTGTATAAATAAAGGATTTTTAATTTTTTTAATAAAGAAAAAAAGATGGTGACTGACTAATCCACAACACATCCTCCCTTTCTCTGAGCCAAAGCTGATTTTATTTGCCTTTCTTCATTTTTGCAGTCTTTTCTTTCCTCTTCTTCACATGCTTTGGGATTTTGGTTTTTCTCTTTTCTCTTTGGGCTTCTTTCACCATCTTTTTCCTTTCCTATAAGGAATCAAACACCATTCATTTAAAGCCAGAAGGGAATGAAGAATTTTAGGCAAGTCAGTCAATTGTTACATGAACAAATTACTTAACACATGACATAAAAATAAGGTTATCAAGATAAAGAAATTTTAAAAAATCAATAGGAATGGCGAGGGGAAAGGAAAAAGGAAATACAGATTGAGGATGGAGCCCAGACCTGCACACTGGCAATGACAAGACAAAATTCAAACTAGTTAGAACCTGAGTTTCATGCAACTTTTGAAGAAAGTGAACAAGAGGCACTCTTAACTCATGCTATTTACACCTAAGATTACAACAGGTTGTCTGCTCTACATTTTCTGCTACCCACAGGGCTACTATAGTATGTATTTCTATATGTCATGCAAAAATATTGATCCAGTAAGTGCTGATAACTCAGAGCAAGCTGATCATAAGCAGGACTGGCAGGAAAGAGTGCCATCCTACTGCAACACACTGTAAATCTGTGCCAGACACAGAAGGGATAAAACTCAACAAGAAAACAAAAAGTCAGCAAAGTGGAAGGGGCAGGTAGAAGTAATTGCTGCTGATCAGTTGTTCAACCTACAGCTAAACACACAGGTTACAAAAAAACCATTGTCTCACACAAAAAGGAGTCCAAATGAAAACCTGAGAAGTGGCCAAGACTTCCCTGCTTCACATCTGAAAGGCAGTAGCTCTAGACTGGCAGCGTGCAGTAGAGCACTGCATTTTTACCTGACAGGTATGAAATACATTATCTTACCTTTTCTAGGAAGAAAAACCAAAAATGCAATGTCCCAAATCTTGAACCCCTTTAGCCCACAAGTTTCACAAAAACAATGCCTTCTTACTTTTTCCTTTTTTTTTTTTTTTTTTTGCACAGCACCTAAAAGGCTGCCAAAAGGCTCTCACTCAAGAGTGTTATTCTGCAGGAAAGCCTCACCAAAACTGAGCAGACTGTTCCATGGTTTAGAAAATGAAACATCAAAAAAAAAACCCCAAACCCCAGACCCTAACATAATCCCTTTGCTGGACTGCATTACATCTCTTGCCCACAGCAAAGCTAGCCAGCCTGTACTGATGGTACTGCATAAGCCACTGTGGTACAAACACTGTCACCAAATCTCCAGTTCTACAGATCAAGTGCTCTCAGCTGTCTGGGCATAAGGAGATTGATCAGGGACCACAGCCATAAACCTGAACACCAAAGCCTGGAAGAGCAGCCAGAGGGACTGAAAAGCTGCCCAGGTTTCACTGAATGCTAGTTTGTGTAGCCCTGTAATTCTCTGTAGAGATCTCTCTTCTAGTTTTGCCTAAGCTATAGAGAGCTGTATTCCACACTGCTCTACATAAACCTACCTTTAATAAAGCATCCCAAATGAAATTCATTGCCTCTGCTCTTGTTCTCTACAACAGGAAAGGTCTACAGCTTGTTTCAGACAAGAAGAAGCAAGAGCCTCTAAGTTTGGATTTTTTGGTGTCATATAA
Organism: Phainopepla nitens; assembly: GCA_013400175.1. Taxonomy (NCBI): domain Eukaryota; kingdom Metazoa; phylum Chordata; class Aves; order Passeriformes; family Bombycillidae; genus Phainopepla; species Phainopepla nitens. The sequence goes on along the minus strand of VXBQ01011586.1, from coordinate 24,044 downwards.
GGACAAGTGGGAACAAATAAACAGTTCCTGGCCAGCTGACCTTTTTGTCCATGCTAACTTCAGCAGGTTTATCTTTGGGATGTACAGATTCTTTGCAGCCCAAATCAGAGTCCTCTGAGCTGCCACCACCATCATCATCTTCATCCTCAGAGTCTGTTTCTGAACTGTCTGCCTCTTCCAGAAGTGCAGGAATCTGCAAGATATATCAAGAATTATATCAAATCAAAACCAAGAAACTAATGAGAGCATACACACACATATATATGCTCAATGTGTATATATCCACAAAACAGAAAACAGAATCTGCTGCAAAGAAACCCTTGAGCAATCTGATGCTATCTCACTTACCACAGCCCTCCCTGAGTCTCAAGATAAAGAATGAAAAGTAGGTTAAGCCAAACTAAGAACAAGGAATCTAGAATGTACAACACAGATTCTTTTAGGTCAGGGCTCAAAGCACAGCTGTTATTTGCACTCCCAAACTAATTTCCCTAAGTTAAACAGCAATTTGCTAACATATGTGGAAGCCTATTTTTAATTATCCTTGGATCATGCCCAAATGTACCTTGGGGGCACTGTATGTATTCTATATTGCAAACACAAATATCTGCACTGAACACTCACTTATTCTTAAACAAGCCTGGAGACTGTGCTCATGCCTGATCCCATACATATTTATATTTCCATTTTAAATCAAGAGTCGACACCGCTGCTAGAGAGCAAAGTAAGGAGAGGGAATCCATACAGGAGTTTTGCTTTGAAGGACATGGCTCCAAGTGATCTGTATCCAGCTTCTCATCCAATGTACTTTACAGCAGTGTCACTGCCAAGTACTTCAAATACAGTAAGACATAATATTTTATGCCTTATACTGGAGGACTGTTCTTTATGCAACATTGCAACAAAGATACCCTGAACATATCAAAACTTGCAGTCATGCAACAGTTTAAATCAATTACATTTTCCATTATCAGAAAACACTTTCTCTCACATTCCCCGTAACTTTAGAGATCATGGCCACAGCAAGGATTACAATTTCATTCTCAAGCAACCCAGCACCAGCCACAGTGCAGGGAAGCAAATTCTGTGTTGTGCAGACACACTGCCATGCCAGACACATCCTGGACATGAATGGCCACTCTGCACACAAGAGGCTTCTTTCATGGTGCCAGCTGCAGGACCAGGCATTCTCTGAACTTTTCTGAAAATGGCTAAAATGAAGGATTTCAAAAAGACCCTCTCACCTTCTGAACACCGGACAAATCCTTCTTCAGTCCTGTCACAGTCTGGTAGAGAATCTGCTCCAAGGGAGAGAAGAAGAAATTACATTATCAAATTATGTCTTAATTATTTGTGCGCATAGAAAATTGTTATCTAAAAATAAATTTAAAGAAATAAAGACCAGGATAAAATCCACAATGTTAGCATTAAGGACTAACCAGACAATTTTGAAGTATGATACAGATTTAGTACTGCACACCTTGGTAGCAAAACTTCTGGTTTTGTTTGCTGCTAACAGTTTCCAGTAAGAAGAATTCATATTCCCTCTCTCTTTTTTGCAGGGCCTCAGCTTGTTTACTCACATTATCTTGTTGAACATTCAATGCCATATCCTCTTCTTTCAATTTCATCATTATGTCCACATCCCTCTCATAGTTTTTAACTTCAGTCAGAGTTCGAGGTATGTAGGCCTTCTTAAATACCTAGCACGGTGAAAGGAAACGCAGACTTACTAATTTATATATTGTGTCATGATGTTTTTCTCTCCTAATTATGCATCCTTAGGAGAATAATCACAATCAGAGAAACAACAAATAAACACAGCAGTCATCCACTACTGAACTAGAGTTGTTTTTTAGACTAGACATTACTGATAGATCACAACTAATAAGGCTCCTTCCTTAGCATGACTCACATCAGCCCGCTTACAAAACTCTCCAACCATCTCTTAGCCTATTTGACTCCTAAGGTTTTGTATCCTAAGAATTTCTCTAAAATTGTTCTAAACATGTTTTTACTGTAATGTTTACAATGCCTTCAGGAGGCAACTCCATTGAAATGCACTGCTAGAACTTAATCTCTTTATGTAACAATACCTGCTTCAACCTACAGTCCAACTCAAAAAAGGTTCTTGCAGCAGTACAGTACAATAAAAACTAAATGCAGCATTAACATAATATTTAAAATTTGTCACATTTGAAACAGTCTTTCAGCAAACCTATAACCCTACCAGATCAGAGAGATGTGTTTTGCTTCTCTGTTTGATGGTATCAGTTCAATCCCAGTACAGGTTCAGCACACTCCATGATCACCACTGCTCATCTGAGAGCTGTGCACAAAGCACAGGCTCCCACTTCCACAGAGCTGCCCTTACTCAGCTCTACTCTTTTGCAAGGGAAGCGGCACAAGTTAGCCATGGTCACATGGAAAGTCTAAGAGAGATTAACTGAACTTAGATGCTACAAAACCACCTCTCTTATACATCAGTACCTCTTATAAACAAAGGAGGAACTTGCTTGCAGAAGATGGGCTTGCTACCAAACACTAGAATCTGACTCTACAGCTCAGTAGTTTTATGCTGAGGCTACACTGGGAAACAAAAAACATCTTTCCGTGGCAAAGCCTGAAGCAGTTATTGGAACCTGCTGAGCTCCAAGACAGAAAAGTCTTGAATAAATCATGTAGTATTGATCCCAAAGATAAGAGGTTTTTGTTGGTTGTTGGTTTTGGTTTTCTTTTAACTCTTCTGGAACAGATAGTTAAGACTAAGACAGAAATGGTTTTATCTTTACATCAAGCATTTCCAGAACATTAACAGCTTTCTGTAATGGACTTGAGATGGCTTCAATTAATGTAAAAGCAGTGGAAGAACTCAAGTAGACTGAGAGTGGAGCTAGGTAGGCAATTTGGCCAATGCCCATATCCAAACAGCCTGCTTCTGTATCACTGGTCCAAAATCACTGGCATAATCAGATCTCTCTACTCAGGCTTTTTGCTAACTAAACCTGAACAGGAAGATACATCAAGGGACCTAGATGTGAGCAAACAAACTGGTTTAGGAAATAGAATATTTGCCTTCTAACAGCTTATTGCTGTCAGCTTTTACACATGGCATCCCTTAACACTTCACATCCCAACTAGGTCAAGACATCTCAGTATCACAAACAATGTTTTGTTTATCATCAACTGTGCATTTTTCCAAAGAAGACAGAACACTTTTCAGTGTTTAGAAGAGGTAAGGTTAATATTAATTTCATAGCAGGAACAGAAATCCTCACTTCCTCATCCACTTTATCTTGACTGGATCTTTCCTCTTCTGTTCTTTTCGATGCTATTTCCATTGCCTAAAGAAACACAAAACATTACAAAAACGTTATCACCCTTTAGAATCACACCAGTAAGCCTTCAGAATGACATCCAACTATTCCCATCTGCGTTTCTCCCTGCGCCCCACCGTCACTCACACGCACTCCAGCTTTCCCTATGGGAATGCCTTCAGCGACACCTAACGGTGACCAGCACTGCTGCCAAGCACGCTGACAGCTGCAGGTCGGGGGGAAACAGAGGGAAAAACACACTTGCTGCTCCCCCCAGACCAAACTGTGGCAGGCCCAGAACGATAAGCACGTTTATATTCCTGCAGAGCTCCTCTGTGCCAGAAAGGAAGGGCTAACTGAAAGCATCCTGGTTCTTACAGCACCTCAAACAGACATTTGAGTCTTCATGATTAGACAGACTTTCTGAAAAAATATGCAATGAAAGTAGTGTCACCCTACAATGGTATAAATGGAAAAGACCTATATACATACATTTTTGAAGCACTAGCAGAAAAATGTCATGTGCTGGATTCCTTATAGTAGGATGTAGAATAAAGGAGATGATGGAGCTTGAACTAGATCTGATTTTATTGTCCTCTTAGTCAGTAACAAGGCCGTGAGGTCTTACCTTAGACAGGTAGTCATCAATGTTCTCACTTGTGATAGAAGGATCAGTAATAAACTCAAACAGCTCCCTCACTGTCATCACTGCAACATTGTGCTTCTGGAAAAAGTCTGCCGGGAAATAAGGGCAGAGAAAAAACCCATAAGTAATTACATCCAACATAAGCAGCTTGGATGTTGAAGTGACAATTCCAGCATGCCAACAATCCTGGTAACTTAGCAAAGTCTCAGCAGTACAATCTACATCATACTGAGTTTTGTTACCAGGTGATTCTTAGCTATCTGAAATAAAACTGTTCATCCCCCAGATGCAACAAATACTGAAAGGAGAAAAACTGCATAAATATAAAAGCGAAATCAATTTCAGCAGGATCCTGACTTAATGGAGTGTGGGCAAAGAAGTAAAGAATTCAAGACAGGTGTAGTATTTGCAATGACTAAGATAAAAAAAAATGTATTTCAAATAAGGAATGGAGACCTCAAACTTTTGCCAGAGAGAAACAAGTGGTCACTGAAATATAGTACAACCTAATTATGATCCACCCAAAGGGGAAGACATATTGATGTCCTAGAAGCTTCCTCACTACTACACTCAGAATTGGTTTCTTAAATCAATTATGACCAAATTCATTGGCTGCATTTCTGTTCTGAAAAGCATCAGGGAGTGACACTAAGGACTGATTAACAAGTATTTCCTACTAAAATTCCCTCAAGATCTATCACTGTGATAAATTAATCATAGAAAGAGTAAAAATGACTTAGTTCAGAGACACAAATCTCTGCAAAGATCACACCTAGGGCAGAAGCAGGTGTTTCATAGAGTCCCTGTAGAAAGTTTAGACAGAGAAAGTTGCAGTGACAGAAAACAAGCAAAACAACACCAAAACCAGTGCAACTGAAGGAGGCACTAGAATATTCTAGGGAGAGTAAGTCAAAAGACATGAATAAAGAGCAAGGGTGCAACTAGCTGAGCCAGAAGGGAGTTACTATAAATGCATGAACTGAAAAGGAATAAGGAAAAAGTAGCATACTGGATATCAACAGACATACAGCATACACACAGTTCTTTCCTAATTATGCATCAGACTTTCAAGAGTCTCTGTAAAATAAGAAAAAAGGCAATCTGAAAAGAAAGAGGGGACAAAAGCAGCCTATAATGAGAGATTTTTTGTCCTCATTTTAGGGACACACCCTACCAGGAGGCGTGCATCTGTTACACAACATGTATATTCACACATGCAGACCAAATTCTCAAGAGAAAAACACCATTAAGCTTAACTTATCAAAATACTATGACAAGTGATAACAACTCTAATTAATTACTCTGTGCCTCGATCCTCTCAGCTGTCCTTAGTGCAGGGAACTTTATAACACACAGAAACGTCTTGCCAGCTGAGGACTTCCAGGTGTGGATTCAGCTCACAGAAGGCAGCACACCAGTATGTCTGCACAGTATTTTAAGTAAGGGAAGTTAAGATTAGGGTGAGCACTGCTGCAGACTGGGAGTGATCTTAGATCTATCCTAAATCTGAGATTCAGCCACATCACTCACTTCAGATGATTTCTAGCAAAATAGGCTGCACTACTCAGAACTCAGCACAGCACACTGCTCCCTGAGGACGTCATGAGAACACAGGAGAAGTATTTCAATGGAATTTTGACAGCTTCTACAGTCAGTTACACCTGAAAGAACATAAGGTGAACTGGGTCCTTCCTGCTAAATAACCCAGCTGTCAGAAGAAGGGCTGAAGTGCAGCCCCCTCACCGTTAACGTTGGCACAGTCCTTGCGCAGGAACTCCAGCGCGTGCGGGTGGTCGTGCTCCACGGACTGAGACACGTCAATGATGTACACGTCCCCTCCGTGGTACCTGCAAGGAAACCCCACACACAGCTGCACCACCTCCACCACACTGCTGAGGGGCAGGGAACAAAGCATGCTTCAGATTTAAGAACCAGCAAAAAAAAAAAAAATTCTTAACTGCTTTCTCCAGCACATGCCTTGCATGTTAGGGCCAGGGAGGCTTTTTTCAGTCAATCCTCTCCCTCCTCTACACAAGCTGTATAATTATACTTTTTTAAAAAATAGTCTGCTCATGAACAAAAAAAGCAGAGAGGCTCATGAAAAAAAAAAACAAAAAAACAAGAAACAAGTTATAAAAATATAGCAGTCAAATGATACCTTACTAATATAAAATAGCTTATATTAAAATGATACCTTACTAATCTTTTGCCTGAGTTGACAGGATTTTTTCTGCTTGTGAGGGGTTTTTCTTGTTGTGTTTTTCAATTTTTTTTTTCTTTCCTTTTTTTTTTTTTGTTTGCTTGACTGTTGGGGTTTTTTTAACAGAGAAAGCTCAGATCTGGGTTAAAAGCTACATAATTAATTAGATAAGTTACAAAACCCAGTAAGGACAAAGACCCCGCCCTCGCTGAAAGGTACATCAGTACTCTCACACAGAGGTTGCCAATGCATACATTTTAGATGTCACAATTCAGAGCAAGGATTAAAAACATACAGCATATTAAATTCACTGAGATCTGCATGGACAAGTCTGGCATCTTGGTACATTCTTCTCATGTACTGGATGATCTGTAGGTACAGCTCCCGGACTTTGGAGTCAGACAACTGAGCATTCTTCAGCAGAGGAGCAGGCCTTGAAATTACAAAAAAAGAAAAAAAAAATCAAAAAACCCCAGAAACTAAATACTTTTTAATTCTTCATACCAGCTGCAAATGCCTTAATTGCTGTGCCTGATCCTTTCACTCCCTGAGTGTGTCAAGCAAGTCAGGCTGAGCAACCAAGTGCAAGGAGATAGCAGGAAGGGCAGCAAAACTTTGCTACATGCTTGCAAAAGATTGTGGAGCTCTATTTTCAGCAGGATCTAATTCGGACCATGCTACATTTATGTCAGTAACTACAAAACAATAAACTATCTTCATGTATGATTAACAAGCCTTTCCAGCATTAATCTCTGGTTAAACCACTTTATGAATTAATTTTGCACACAACTGAGGCTTCAGAATCACAGATTGCCTGCAATAGTACCTGACAAATGTCTGGGACCATCCCACACATCACATGCAATGTTAACTTTACAGGCCTAGAGTAACTGTAAGCAAATTGAGGGTTGGTTTGTTTGGTTTTAATAAACCTTTGGGAAAAGCTATTACTAAATTAAAAAAAAAAAAACAAAAAACAATTTGATTTTCTAAGGATACTCACCTATCACCTTTACCAATAAAGCCCATGACAAGCACATGACTCCTTAGCATAATTGGCTCTGGGCAAGGTATCTGGGCTGTATTCAACCTGAAACACAGGAACAAAGCCACAAAAAAAAATAAAACTGAACTCTATTTGCTTTGCACTAGTGCATAAAGGAGCTCTGCAGCTTTGAACATAACACACAGTGAGAGCTCAGGAAACTCTCCCTTGTGAAGAACAACTAGGAAATGCACACAAAAAGCCACAACCATTCTGACCCTTTTCTGAGCATTCCTGTGTCAAAGAATCTTTAGACAGTTCAGGTTAATCCTAGATTAACCTATATCACACAGCGTGCTGCTGCTCAGCAGCAGCTATTTCTGGCTTTTCCTTGCTGTTCAGTCATGTCAGACAGAGTTCAGACACCGAGGAGCTTAGAGCATTAGCAGGAAAACAAAAGAAGATCTTTATTCTTCCCTCCCCTTTTGTCTATCTTCCAAAATGAAGCTTAAGACACTTTCCTGAATGCTCCAGAGACCCTACAGGGTAGCGGCAGCCACCGTCTAGCAAAAAGAGAGCACCTCCTATAAACATAAAAGTTTCAGTAATCTCTGCATGATGAAATAAAAACTGGAAAAATCACCTTATTAAATTCCTCATTTCTTTTTCAGCCCATGTCTTCACCATTTTTCTTGGGTTGCCTTTGCAGTATCCATGACGAAATCTTTAAATAAAGAAATAAAAGACAACAGGGACTCTTAGTCCATCAATGCAGCATGAGCACCAGTGATTTTAGCACCTTTCAAAACAATCCCTCTTCCCCAGTAAAACCAGGCAGAAGTCAAACTCACCTGAATTCACCACTCACATACTTATCCCGATCTTTAAACATCAGAATAGAGGTTTTGTAAATCTTTATTGCTCTGTTCTCTCCATTTGCAGTACTGGCGTGATACACATTGGCCTATCAGATTAAAAAAGGGAAGAAATAACATTAAAGAAAAGCTCTTTAAAGCAACATAATCTTCTCCCTTCTTCTCACTCTGCCACCTGGAAAAGAGCTGATCTCACTCTCACCCCAGCCTCTATGTGGCACCCAGCTGAAGGACACTGCACACAAGGACAATACTTTTGCCAGGAAAGGCAGCTTACAGGAGTATGTAAGATGGGGCAGGGCTGCAACAATGCCCTCAGAATAAAATCAACGCTTTACAGGAAAACTCTGCCTCATCCACACTTGGGAGCCTGAAACAAGCCCTTGTGTGAAGGGTTCACTTGAGCCTGTGCACTGTTCAGGCCCTAAAGCAAGGCCCAAATGTCTCATGTTTCCACCTCTACACAGGGCAGAAGTAAGTCTTTAATTGGAGTTATCTGGGTTTGTATAGTTTTTTAGACACTACTTAATACTGTGGGTATACATAACTTTGCCCAAACTTTTTGTTCAAAGATTAATTAACAATTAATTAACAATTCACAACATCCACAAATCTAAGACAATATTAAAGCATTCTCAGAAATCTTTCATACTTTGGAAAATTGGTTTCTTTCAACATAAATAAATCTTAAGATAACTTCTTACCAATCAAGCAACACAAAAAATGTAGAACTAAGCCCAAGTATTTCACTACATTTTCTGAGCATCATAAGCTTCCACCCAGCTTGCTGAAAAAAAAAAAAAACAAACCAGCCTACTACAATATTTGCAATACAACTTACTTCTTTCCCTGTGCTGATGCAGCCATTGATTTCTGATATGATACCTCTAGAGAGCATCTTGAACAGAATGATTCGGGTCCTTGGGTCCAACACCTCAAATTTAATACAGAAAAGTCAGCAGAGGAAAAAAAACCAAACAATAGTGTCCAGTCTTACTATAATATCAAAGGGCCCTTGGCATCAGACTGTTCTCAAGTATCAAACAATAGTCTGAACAGCAACCACTCAGAATTTTGCAATGAACCTAGGATGACATTTCACTTTTTCTTCAATTTTTTTTCTTTTTTTTTAAACTAAGCATACGTCTTTGAACTAACCCTAGAAGAGACAAAGAAATAATGTCCCACCCATAGCTGCATAAATGTTTTAAGTAAGATTTTTCTTCGGATACAGATATCATAACTGCAATAGAACAGCCATGTGGGCTCAGGCCAATAATAATTCAGTCTTGCTAAAGAAGAAAAAAACAAAAAAGGCAAACTCAGCATTTTTTCTTGTTATTTGGAATTTAATAAAAGTTTAAGATGGAATGCTGCATTACACACATGAACAAATCACAACGTTAAACACAAAAATGAGCTCTAAAATGTTTATGGAACCGAAGTTAACCTTCATATGTGAAAGAAACAGCATGTCCCTTCAGCATAACAAAGGAAACTGAATTCCAAAACTCTGCTCCTGCTCTAACTGTTTTTTCATTGATTCCAAAATTCTACGCTATTCGCTCTGGTCAAAAGGGAAATTTGATTAACAAAGGACTTACCTGTTCTACTGTTGCCCTGTCTGACTTGTCTTTGACTCGGTACCTAGCAGAAGTGAAAATAAAATGTTACAATCCCACATATGGGCTCAGTACTTCGACAGAGCAAACTGTGACATTGTGTCAAAGATAAGATGACAGCCTTAAGAAGTAAAGCTTTCAGTTCATACAAAACTAAAGGTTTCTCCTGCAGACAGCAAGATAGAAAGGAAAAAAATCAACAAACCACCACCATTAATATCAGAGCTCTTCACTTTTATAGATTATCTTCCTGTTTTTTCTGAATTATGTTCATTCAGATGAAAACTCTATCTGTCTCTACAACTTAGGGCTATAAGCTGCAGGCCAAAAGAAAAAATTCTTAAGAAGAAATTCTTAAGAAGAACTTTTCCCTCACCAAATCATCAGGAGGAACTTTCAAAAGGCCTCCAATACCTTTTTAGCTCAGCAGCCTAAGGATTTCTGCTTAGAAAAAAAAGAGTATCAAAGGGTCTTTTCTAGGGGAATGACACTCATCACTTCTTACTATACTACACCAACACAATCAGATGTGCTAGTGACAAAAGAATCAAAGTTTTGGGATGATTCAGACAACTGATTTAGAAACCAAAAAGATGAAAACCAAAGGGCAAACTGCATGGAGACTACTTCTACACTTCATTTTTCTTTACAAACTTATTCGAACAAGGAAATAAGCACTATGCTTCTGGGTTCAAAGTATTTCAGTGAAAATAGAAGCATAAGCAATACTCACATGTCTGCTTCCTTCTGTCTAGACTTTTCTGTGACTCTGTTTATAACAGAGTCATCAAAATTTAGCTTATCTGAAAAACACATAAGAAGAAATGAAAAAAAAAACAAACCCAAAATGCAAAGAAGTTTCCTACGCACCAGGGTTTTAACCTAGCACTTCACTCTGTTTACATTTCAGGGTAGGACTGCAAGGTAACAACACAGCTGTGTGAGACAATTCCACAGACTTGGAAATGTGATGCCAGTAATGCCTTTTGGATAACATCTCACCATTAAATTTGTCTGTTCTTTTCTTATTACAATCAAATGCTATTTTTCTTAACACAGTAAGCAACAGCCTCCCAGAGTCCCTTCAACAATGCATTTAAATGGTGTTTGATTAAATGCTAAATGTATAAAAGCTGCTGCATTTGGCTACGAATACCAGCAGCTTTCATCCTAGCACCACTTTGTGCTAGGAAAAAAACAGCCTCTGATCTCTACCCTGCCAGAAGGTGCCCACCACAGCTACCCCTCGTCCTGACAGGCTGTGCTGAGCAGCCATCTCCATCTCAGGGTAATAATCAAACCACACTGGCCGGGACAGCAGCCTCTTCACTTAGCACAGGAACTCTGCCCCGGGAGAGAACTGCTGCACAATGCACCCCCCCCCAAATACTACAGGGGACTGGCAACAATTAGAAAATGCAGCTGTGGTAGCAGCTGTGGGAATGACCAACATCCCAACAGAGAGCTGATGCCCTCCCTCCACCCAGACTGCTTTTTCCTACACAGAATCTAGAGAATAAAGACTTCATGTTGCCGGGAGAGGCCGAGCAGAAAGCAAAAACCCCAACAAAACAGCCATGTGGTTCTGAAGGTGGAGAGAGAGGGTCTCCATGACAGCCAGTCCATGGAGACTAAAGGCAACTTCAAGTACTCAAAAGCCATTTTTAATCTCTCTGGCAATGGTAAACTCACCCATTCCAGTGAGTTCTGGCTTAACATATGTGGAATTAGTCTGAGAATGCCACAGAGTGGTAACTGTTTAAATAACTCATGACAGTCCAATTATACTCACCTAAATTGATTTTGTGCTCAAATTTTCTTAAAACCTTGCCTGCAGGGGTTGACAGTTTTGCTGAAGAGCAATTAAGGGTCTGTCTGTTTGCCTGAAATAAAAGATATGTTAACAGAAGTCACGTTCTGTACATAGCCCTTTGAAACTCAAACCATATCATTGGAAAAATCATCTAAAATGCCTATGCCTAAAGCTGTGAGATGAAAACCACATGGGATTAAGGAAACAGATATGGATTAACACCAGATTTTACTTAAATCAATAAAAGAAAATACAGGTAACACATCAGTTAAAATTCTAAAAGTGTTCCAAACCAGAGTTATTTTTAGTCTAGGAAGCCATAAGTCTCTCACACAGCACTTTTTTTGTCTGTAAAAGGAAGAGAATAGAAGACAGAAACACAGAATAAAATAAGAAGGAAAAAATGCAGAGGTAATGAACTCAGAAAACTCTCCAGGATTCTGCCTTCTCTTACATTTAGTCCTCCCCAAACACAACTAACACCTGAACATGATTTCACCATCACTGAACAGCATAAACCTCTTTAAAAAGGCAAGAATATACCACCCAGGACAAGTGCTGCTAGACAAGCTGTGCTATGATCAGCACCACTCTGATTTATCTCAACTGTTCTGCTAAGCTGGTATCAACAAGAAAAATGAGGTTTTAAACCTCTAGTGTCCAAGCTGATGTGAGAGCTAGCACTCACCTTCAGGAGTGCTTTTCATTCTGCACAACACCAGAGTTTCTATGCCAACACCATATACTCTAAATTAATTCACTTCAAGCATCCCCCTCCATTTCCTATGCTTGTAGTTTTCTTTGCCTTCTTCACTATTAAGTCAAAAATAGAACCGGTTTCACCCTGGATATGACTAGCAGACAGTCTAAAAATAAACTGAAAGGCTGGGGAAGATGCTCAGAAACACAGAGGACAAATACCAAAAAGTAAGGAACATCTGTAAAGATCAGGGTGAGCAAAGAAAGAAAAGTTGAGAAAGGTAAGGAAGAGAAGGAAACTGCAGCGACAAAGAATCCAGCAACAGGGTTTCAGACAAGAAAATCAAGTGGGGCTGTGGCTACAATATACATACACACAGGGCACATCAGAGGAACAGTTGCAAAGGAAGGGGATTCTCTCAAGGAAAAACTCCTGCTTGCATTTGTCCTCAGCACAACACTCACAACAAACAAAGCCTCCAGGCTGGCCCCATTAGCTCCTGGGCACCCTCAAGGCTCACAGAATAGCCTTCAACATACCTGTGGATTGCATCCCCCAGCAGCACTGTGGCGCTTCGTGAGTCTTCCCACCTCATCATCCCAGTCCCAGTCTTCATCTTCCTCTTCATCATCGTTGTCGTCATCCCCATCGCCTTCCTCAGCGTTAACTTCTTCACACGTGCTGCACACCTGGCAGCTCTCAGGGACCTCACCCTCTTTACATGTTTCTGTGTCTCCTGCACATTCGCTTAAAAGAAACACAGATGTCTCTATAACTAAAAGTGATTGTTCCAGTCACCAAAAATTCAACACATTTATCCTCAAAAACGACTTTACATTTTCACTCGCGTTTTAATTCCCTGAGTCCAGCTCCGAGGCCCTCTGTTCAGGCAGGATATTGAGGTGCTGGGTCAGGTCTAGAAAAGGGAAATGAAGCTGGCGAAGGGTCTGGAGCACAAGTCCTGTGAGGAGGAACTGAGAGAGCTGGAGGTGTTTAGCCTAGAGGAGAGAAGGCTGAAGGAGCACCTTCTCACTCTCTGCAACTCCCTGAGAGGAGGCTACAGGGGTCGGTCTCACTGACAGGAAAAGAGGACCAAAGTTGGACCAGGAGAATTTGGAAGAATTTCTTCACAGAAGGGGTGGCTGGACGTTGGAACGGATCCCCCAGGGAGGTGCTGGAGTCACCGTTCCTGCAGGTGTTTAAGGAAAGACTGGACGTGGCACTCAGGGCCATGCTCTGGTTGGCACGGTGGCGCTGGGGCACAGCTTGGACTCGAAGACCTCCGAGATCCTTTCCAACCTAAGGGACGCTACGATTCTGTAACGTCAGTAGCGCGCCGCGGTTTCCTGCCAGGACTAGTACGTCCCCAAGCAGCACACAAAATGGAGAAGAGGAGCCGAGAGACACAGCAGCCTTTCCTCCCACCTCCTCCAGTCACCGGGCAGCGCCTCCCCGGCACGTCCCGGGGGTACGCCCCGTCCCGCTCCGCGTGTTCGCCCGGCGCGCCCCCACCTGTCCGAGCAGTCGGCATCGTCGAACTGCCCGGGCACGACCTGGCTCATCACCAGC
>VXBQ01011586.1:0-10297 GCA_013400175.1 Phainopepla nitens | reverse complement strand
GGACGGAGGCGCCCCAGCTGCGGTGCCCGCCCCCGCCCGCCCGCCGGGCTCCCGCGGGGAGAGCCGGGCGCCGGCACACGGAGAGACCTCTTACACGGGCTCGTAGCTTCTTTACACTGCAAGGGAGGAGGGTTCGATTGGGTATTAGGAAGAAATTCTTTCCTGCCAGGGCGCTGAGGCACCGGAACAGGTTGCCCGGAGAAGTGGTGGGTGCTCCATCCCTGGAGTGTTCCTGGCCAGGTGGGATGGGACCAAACGCAGGAGGGGATGGAACTAAATGATCTCCGATGTCCTTCCCAAGCCAAACCATTCTGAGATTCTGTGAAGCCCCAGCAGCTGCCGAATTGTCAATACCGAACTGTGGCACATCTGTATAATATTAAATAATATAGCCTTAAAAATAGAGCATTTTCAAGCCCTCGTCTCTTGACTGGGAATGACCATTCCTGACACAGATTCGTGGTTGTTTCCCCCAAAACGCAAATGATGATCTGTGTCCTCTGTAGTAGATACTGAGACGTTTTGTTTGGTATACTCTGAAATACTAAATTCCAATCTTAATTAAAATAAAGCTCTAATTGAAGCCAAAGGAATCGAATTCCAGATTTGCAAGCCTGGCTAGAAGCATCTTTGCTCCTAACACCCCTTGTATTGAATAACACTATAATCTGTTTATATACCAATATAGTGTAGGATCAAGAAAATAAAAGTGACTACTGAGCTTTTGCTGTCTGGTACATAAGAGTAAAATTTTGAAGTGCAGTCTCTTTTTTTGTCTTTTTTTTTTTTGTAGATGTTTACCCATTGTCCAAGTGGTATGTATAAAAGCTATGAAAAACCTGTGATTGTACAGAAAACATGGACACTTGTGCAGAGATACCTTAAAAAAAATATTTAATACAACAGGTGTCATTTGCATCTGCAACACTTCCATAAAGTCAGGTCTTTGAGAGTCTCTGTGCTCATTTTCCCCAATGCACAGCCACCTACAACAGAAATTGGATTAAGATCACCTGTTTACTGATCTTTTTCCTAGAACCAAGTGCTGGAGGACACTTAATCCATGTGGGTTAATCCATGTGCATAGAGAAGGTGCTTTCTACAGGATTATTTCACTCTCTAATAAATTATTCAGTGCTCTTAAGTAAACATACCCATTTATTGTAATTACAAGGGACTGTTTGAAACATAGCACTGCCAGAGGATTTCCACACACATTTTTATTCCTTCTATGCTTCAGGCTTCTGCCTAGCTTTTTCTACAGCCTTGGAGTGCAGCACACTTGTTTTGTCCCAGGCTTTAAGAGCTCCTTTGGAAGCAGGCATGAACTGTTCTACAAGCAATTCTATCTGCAATAGGGTTAAGGGAAACAGTCCACTAGGCAATGGTGATACTTTCAGAAGGAGAATGGGAAAAAAAGGTGTCAGAGATCTACCCCTAATCCATGGGAGGACAGACATCTATCAGACTATGTATTTAGCTTGGACCAGTGCAGCTCCATGTTCCCTGTCACACAAGACTCCTCAGAAAATACTACCTCCCTTACTCTTCCTATGGCTACATTATTATATTTCCTGAAGATTAAGAGTCAAAATGTTTTTTCACACTCGAAGATACACTAATTCTATACTTAACACGATATATTATGTAGGACAGAGACATATTCTGGTTCACACTGAACCTGGGAAACTGGGTACAGAGACCATACTCAGAATCCCTGGGAGAACTGCAGTGTTGCTCCTTCCTGGAAGAAGTGACTTGAGAAGACCACCAACAGCTTCGTTTTCATATTTGCAGGATGAAATGTACAACTCAGTGGGAAGAAAAGACACTGCCTGCCAGCTCTGTGAAGCAACCTGTGTTTCTGAGCCCATCTTGGAAAACCTGAGATGCAGTATGTTCTTGTTGCTGAGGCTAAACATGAGGGGGATTTCAAGTGCCATGTGCTAGGATGAGCATGTTATAATGACATTTATCTATCACACTCCCCTCCCCTGCTAAAGTGTGCCAGGCAGTACTTGGTAGTTCACAGTGCTGTCTAACAGATCTTTAGCTGATGCAAAGCCTGTTTAAATCAACAGGCTCTGTTGGATTTTGAGGTCAGCTCTTAGTGCCATGGCATGAGTGAAGCACTTGAACAATACAGACTGTACAGAGCACGGGGAGACATGAGAGGGGGGAACAAAGCATATGGTCAAGGGATTGTTAGATGGTTGACATAAAAACCCATCTGAAAATGGAAAATGGCATCTGTATCCTGACTAGTTATTACAGCAACACAGCAAGTGACCAGGATCTCCTCTATCTCATGCAGTATGGTTGACATTCCAATATTCTAGGCTATATTTCCACTTTATACAAGACGTTGGTTTAAATGGAGTAGGCACACATATATATGAAAGAAAAATTATAATTAATTTTTTGATTATGATTTATTATTAGTATGATACTTGAATACTGTTGTGAACATTCATGTAGTTCCATCATATTTTTGATAGAGGACTCCTGATGAAAAAGGATACACACTGAGGAGGCCATGTGATACATTCATTAAGTTCCAAGCAAAATACCTATTTTCCTCAGCTGTATTATCTCCATGGATATTCTCTGGAAACACTCAATAAAACTTAATTCTTCTTCTAAGTCCATATAAATTTTGGGATACCTCTCAGAAAACAACAGAGTCCCTAAGCCATGAAACACTTGCTGTAGAACCAACATACCTTTCTGCATAGTCAATTGGAAGGAGTCTTTGGGTGTGGATACATTTTTCCCAGAAGAGAAATCCCTAGGCAAGGAAGAACAACCACATCAAAGGAGAATATTGGGCTGGCAAAAAGAAAACAATACTAGAAAAGAATGCAGGAGCCTAGGAGATGTTCATTGCCATAATTATTATCAGTTAAGCCTCTTGTAGGTCCTCATGAAGAGCCATTTGCTGAAATGTGGAGTCACTGCTGGATTGTATTATTAAAGCATCCTCCAAAACAGACGTGTCTTATTTTCTCACTCAACCCCCTGGTTCTCTATTCAAGACATACTCAGGTTTTGATACTGAGAAACAGTTCCCTGGAAAAGATAATTTGAACTCAGCTAGCAAAACTCCCTTTCCAGAAGGAGCCATGATGAGATTCCATGGAGGCTTGAATGATGAAAATACGCTTCTCTGATAAAATTAGTAGTGGGGGTTTTTGCAGTTATATTGCAAAATTATTTCTATAAGTGCTAGGCCTCACAGATGTATAACATAAAAGAAAAGTGCTAAGAGAAGTGCTAAGAATACCAAATGCAGGTGCTGGAGTTGTGCCTTGAATTAACTGAGTAATGAATTTGCATTGCAGTTCCCATTCTGATTACAAATTATTTAAGATTCTAATTAATATTTAAATTAAATAATGTTTAATGGCAGTTACTACGATTTTAAAACATTAAATTAAATTAAAAATTAAAGAAGTTACAAATTACAGGCTTTTGGTAGGCAGCCACTGGACGACAAATGAAGCCTCCAAACAATTGGAGAGAGAATAACATGAATATATAATCTGATTCTTTCCATGAGAACACAGTGCACATACCAGGCCTAATACAGTCAAACAGAGAAGTGAAAAAATGGTATAAAGAACAGTGTAGCCCATCTCTTTTTTTGTCGCAGTACTCTCAGAGAGTTTCTACCAGAATCTAAGATGCTTCTTCTTTTTTATAGTTTTGGGGTTTTTTTCAGTTACAGGAGGTGTAAGAAAAAAAGTAACCCAAATCATTTAAACGTGGTGGATCAAACTTTTCTCCTGTTCATTACTAAATGTATGATATATCTAGGAAAATCAGTAAAAAATGTATAGCCTTATTCCAACAGACTAACTCAGTAGCATTTCAAACATGGTTTTTGCCTTCTTTCTTTGCCTTCAGTGAGTAAAATCTCCCTTTAATGAACCTTCAGAAAATTCAATAAAGAGAGCAATTCTGAGAGCATGGAAGACTTTTTTATTTCTTCTTTCTTTAATGTTAACATTTCTTTTTCTTTTTTTTCTACTATCAAGTTAGCCCACAGCTGAATTTTTATTTCTTGGTGGGTTTTGTTTCTTTTTTTTAAATTCTTGCTTTAAAATCAGGGATTACTGAACATTTGGCCAAAATCTGAAAATGACACTCTTAGACTTATCACTCCACTGGAACCTGATGCACGTGCAAGGACTGTAGGCGCTATAGAAGGGTGAACTTCTTAATTTTCATCATTTTGTAATTTTGCCCACATTGATTATCTTCACAGATGGAAAACTTTCACTGAAGTTGGTGAAAAAATAGTTTGCATAAACTGGACAGAGGGCGTCACCTCTTGTTTTGCAACAGCAGAATGACACAACTCCACCAATACAGTAAGAGTAAGGGTGAAGTTTACTCAAATTTGTCTTCATTTGCTTTTCCACCTTCTCTGAATAGAATACTGTCAAGCCATGTGACCTCTCCTTCTTCTAAATAGTTGATGATAGAAACTAAACTAATGTTTTTCCTCCCAGGAAATACTGAAAGTTGATAAGGACTCTTTAGTCCAGCATTTTGGGATATTACTCGCTGCCAAGGAAGAATAAAAGCAGGGAGATTAAATGAAGGGATGAAGAGGATCCCAGTAAAGGGATTCTCTCCACCCATTGAACAGGGTGGTCCTTACAGCTCCTTGTACACAGCCCAATCATATTGTCCTTCTCCCTCTTTATGTATAGCATGATTTAGGTGGCGAGTTGAGTGAGACTCATATACACAGCAGGATGTTCTTCATTATGCTTGTTACCACATGCAGGGATGCGTTCTTTAATCTTTAAACCACCCTTAATTCGACAAAAGTTACTTTTTGACCATTGTGTCCTTCGAAGTTTCAGTGTTACAACTTTGTTTCACTTCCCAGAGCTGGAGCACGACAGTCCTATCTCCACAGGCCTCCTCCTTCAGCCTTTCCCAGTGTCAGCTACACAAATCCCCCTCGGCAAGGACAACATGGAATGCACACAGTGTATCCACAGATAGTAAACCTTAGCCCTTGCACGACTCCTTGGTCATCATCCTACAGCTCTGAGGGAGGAAAAGGAGGATACACACAGAAATGGCTCCTGTCCTTGCAAACAAAATTCCAGGGAGAAAGGGATAACAAATAGGCAGAAAGTCAACAGCCAATATCTAAATATAACAAGCTGGCTCCTTGGCTTAATATCCTGCAAGCAGAACTTGAAAATGAGCAAGCTGAGATGAAGAAAACACAACAACAGATTTGCGAGCTCAGAAGGGAGAACCAAAAGCTGCAGCAACAGAGGGTGCAAGACCAAGGACAAAACCACATCCTGCAGCTCGAAACTGATGGAAAGAGATATGATATAGTCATAGAACTACAGACAGCTACTGCATAACTCAGTCTGATATTGTAAGCAATAAAAGTATCTATAATGCACAATCCTAGTAGCCAGGTGCAGCAGTTCCCAGTTGCCAGGTGCAGCAGTTCCCCTTCCCTTCTAGGGACAAACTTCCACAGATTCCAGCTGAGTATTCTGTCCAAAAAGCTACTTTAAGGACTTTAAAGGTAAGATAGTGCTCCTGAAATCCTTTACTGGATTTGAGTCCAAGTGTGGAATTCTATCTTATACAGATATTTATGCAATAATCTAATTTCAAGCACTGATGAAACACTGCAATTTATTACTTCAAGTAAATGAGGGAATAAAAAGTTAAGATAATGAACTTTTTTTTTTACTTCTTCAAAGTGAAAAGGAACGAAAGGATCAGAATATAAATATTGCATAGTTTGTTACCTTCCCTCTTTCTTAAATTTTGCAAAAGCCTGCAGATAGTTTTGTCTGTGTCTTGCATGGGTTGGGAAACATTCAAAATGACACAATATTCTAGATGCACTCCAATAATGATTAGAGATGTAAAAGTCACTCACAAAGAAAACAGATCTGCTTTGTTCATTTCCCATAGCAAGAAGTGTAACATCTAGAAATTAATCTTCAGTTTTCTTTTTGTTTTTTTTCTTTAATATTGACAACTCTATCTTAGCCATAGGTGGCTTATTACTTCATATGCAATTACATGTACATGTTCTCTTACTGGCTATATTTTAATTACCTATTGTACTTTAGGCTTAAAATATAATTTTGCTTTCACCATATGTAACAATACTCATGTTGGTAAAACCAAGGGATTGGAGGTTGTTTGGATATATTCAGTGCTGCTAACAAATACTGCTGTAGTATATGGAGTTCACTCCCTGGGTGAGAAAGACTGGACTTATGAAATCCATCATGAAATACAATGACACAAATCCCCCAAATAGCCAACCTATCACTGAATTAGTAGCAATAATTAACTTGCAGTGTAGAATAAAAATAGCTTTTTATCTTTTCCTGTCAACAACTTTGTTTCTACTCTTCATGCAGAGGGAAGATAAAAAATCTGGTGGCTAAAAATATTCTGAATGCTTTAAGCTGTATATATTGCAAAACCATCACCCCAGCCCAAGTGTTGCACAGAGTCTTAAGCTGGGCAACCTTGGACAAGACCAAAGGGAGCTCTGAATTTCCTTTCCTGTTACCATCATATGGAGCATATGGAATCCATAAATCTGATTAAGCAATCATGCTTAGCAATGACAAATTTATCTACATCATAAGAGTTTTCATTTGATTTTTTTTCCATTTCTCAAAAAAATTCCAATTATTTAGTCGAGATTGTAGAACACAATTTTCCATATGTTTCTGTGAGAGAGATCTCCGGAGACATATTCCTCTCCTTTTTTTTCTTACATAAAATACAGAATCTGTGTGTGGTTGAGACCATTTTCTGCAATAGGGTGGCTAAAATTCCTTCCAGCAAAAAACTGGAAAAGCACCGACCTTCAAAGAACCACCACAATTCAGGCAAAAATTCAGCAGATCTCATTAAGAGCTCCTGTGAACACTGGTTTGTCTCCTGTACTACCACCCAGTCAGAAGCAGCTGACAGGACTTCCAGGCACAGGGGTTGCTGTATGACCCCCTTCTGCCTGCATCAATTTCAAATGAGTTAATTACCCACAGTAATAATCAGTGGTGAGAAAGAATAATGTCAGCGTGACAGGTCCAAGTGGGAGAGTCTCACTGGAATTATTAATAACTACCACATATAGTGACTGTTTGTAATTTTGAAAAGTACTATAGAAATTAAAAGGAAAAAAATTCCTCAGAATTCAATATCCATAGAATTATTTCTCTGGACTATGAAAAGTAATGAAGAGATAAATCTTGGTACCATTTTTTTAAAAAAAGTAATGTTCTGTCTTCTGATTTCAGCGGGCATGACGTAATATGGAAGGGTACAAAATCACCAAGTATTAGAGAAAAATTTTACAGCTTTTGGCAGTTTCTGAAAGCAAAAAAATTGACCTTATCTGTGAGCTCCAGAAAAGTTTCAGAAAAAAATAGTAAGCAAAAATAACAAGTTACCTTTTTGGGGTCCACTGGAATAGGGGGTCACTTATAAAAACTATTGCATTGGCCCAAACCTGAAGAGAACTGAGAAGGATGCAGTTCTTGGCACGTGGTAGCAACTGCAAGGTATTAACACCTAGAGCAATGTCTACAGAAAAACAACTGAGAAAAAAAAGCCCTCTGAACATTTTGCTAACATGTAAAATTCCAGGAAAGCTCAGAGAGCAAGTGAGAAAGTGATCCTCCTGATTGTCCTGACAAAATTTCCTTCTACAATACAAGCAAGCTCTCTATCCTAGTTAGATTATATTGCAGCCAGCTTTTTCCTGACACATCTTGGTATGCCATCCAAAAGTGAGAAACAAGAAGCAGAAAACAGGTTGGGACTGTACGTGTGACACTGCTCCTAAAAGTGCTTTGCTGAATTCATCTCTCAGAGGAGGCACTGAGTAAATAATGAAGAGGCAGTCCAGCTGATTCTTGAACCCTTGGCCATGCCAAAAGCAAGTATTGATAGCAAAAATAATAATAAGTCTCTACATAATGAGTGATTTGCCTTTTGCTGGTATCTTCAAGGAAGAAACAACACATCTGGGAGATTCATTTAAGAAGCTGAAAATAGAAATGTAAGGTACACGTTACTTGCGGATCCATCACTTACAGATTCCTACAGACTAGGAATGCTCACCCTTTTTGTAATCCACGTTATGAAACTGAAGGCATATTTCCTCGTAACAGTTTTGCATGTAATTTCTAACTGAAACCCCTCTTTTAAATGCAAGGATACAATGCTTGTACGTGACTGCAATCACCTTCCCAGGGGCAACACGAACTCTGAGTGAACACCAGTCTTCTCAGAATTAGCATCCAACATAACAGATGTCAAAGCTCAGTGTCACAATAGTGGCAAATATTGTCAGCACTTACTTTATTATGCCTATGAATCAAGACACAGAGCAGCCCATGCAAAAAGAAAAGAAATCTCTTCAGCTGGTTTCAGATTTTCATAGAGACTTTTCTTTCAAATTATAACTTCAGTTTAATATGGGTAGAGTATTCAGCACAAAAGAATGCAGCCTAAGAGACTTTTAGGTACAGCTGTAACATTGGAGTCAGTCTTGGCTTGGTGCGTTGCTGAAGCTAGTCAAGGTGTCGCAGTTATTTTCAGATACACTTTTAATTAACACCTTTCTGTGCCCCCACAACATACAAACCCAGTAAGAGCAGCACACAGATTAATTAATTAGTAACATCAAGAACAGTTAACTCAGAAGGAAAAGCAGCATTAGTGCATAGCCACTGTGTAGAAGACACAAAATGTTTCACATCCTGCAGTGCTATATAGGAAACCTCCTACAGCATGCCAGTATTCTTTTACTTTCCTGATGAAAAAATAATTAGCTGCTTCCCCCCCCCCTCAAAAACTCCTCCAAAACAACTAAGCCACGACTGGGATAAAGACATCACCACCTGGTGACAGAGCTTTACAGAAAAAGTAATATTATTATACCATTGGGTGGATATTATCTGACTAGAAATACTTTTACCAGTAGCAATGAAATGTTTTCCAGCGTTCATATTTACATGTCACTTTCAGTCAATACTTAACAACATTTCAGTAACATTTTCGGCTTGTTAAAATAAGATTAAGCTTAGCTAGAATGGTTGCTTCTGATAATTTTTTAGTGTAATTTGCAGGTTAGGTTCAAAATCAAATGAGTGAAAATGAAAAATGAAAGCCTCAACACTACATTTACTGTTGCCATAACAGCAAGCTACATATGCCCAAATGACAAATCAAACTTACTTCGAAATATAGAATGTATCCTCAGACTACTCTTGTTTCATTTTACCCTGTATGCAAATTGCTGAATAAACTGTGGGAGAAAAGAGAAAGCATGGAGGCTGGTTTGGGCCCAGGCATTTTTATTTTCACTGAACGTTTTGATTGTAGGGCTTGGGAAAGCTCTCAGTTTTAACAACCCTTGCATTGCATTTAACAAAAGGTCTACTGAGATAAAGGCAATGCATCAGTATCATATTCATTGCCTATCCTGCTTTGGGAAATTTTCAATTAAACCACCAAATATCTGACTCAAACCCAGCTATTCTAGAGCAACATGGAATTACGAGATTTCAATAGCATCTTTGTTTCAGTAATGTGCTTTATCCTTGGTATTTCCAGAAGTATGTTAATCTACTTCCCACAGAATCACAGAATATTCTGAGTTGGAAGAGATCCACTGTTGTCCAGAAAAAACTGGACTCACTATCTGGTGTGCAATAAGCCAATAATTACACACTTGAGAGAGATAATGATTGGTTTTTTGAGTGGCACCAGCCTGAGTGCTCAGTGGTATTCCACAAATCAAGCACGTCAACTATCCAAACTTTTCACTATTTATACATTTTAGTGAAAAAAGGCATTAATGTTCATTATCTACAGTTATATATTTCTCCTATTAAGTAGTATTCTATCTTTTATTGGTAGTGAGTCTCTCACTTCTCATGCTAATTAATCCACATGCTCAGTCCTCTGCTGTGGTGTCGGGGTTTCTGCGGGGCGTGGTCCGTGAGTCGGTGGCGATGATCTCCACCCGCCAGAATTTACCTTTTATCCACTCAGAGCTGATTCAGCACGCTTGCTGGGTTTATTAAGTTTCTTACTTAGCTTGGGAGTTCTGCCAAATGTCCTTGTGGCCTGTAAATTCTGCATTCTTTCTGTCCACTATTAGTGCTACATCCTTCTTCCCACGCTCTGCTTAGGTCTGAGACCATTGTGGCATTGCCAAGGCCTAAAGCCCCACAAGGCACTTCTACCGACAAGTAATTTGTCTTTCTAACAC
>VXBQ01011584.1:416485-454073 GCA_013400175.1 Phainopepla nitens | reverse complement strand
AATGGGGGCCCGCAGCGCCCGGGGCAGCGGGGCGGGGTCCGGCCGGGCCGCGCCGGCGGTGGGGTCGCTCTCCCGCAGCAGCCCCCGGCCCGAGGCTGAGGCGCTGCAGGGGGAATGCCCTCCCGGCCGGGCGAGGCGGTGCTCGTGCTTCCTTGAGACGTGCCACCGCCCTTCCGCGGTGGTCGGGAACACACCACAGGTTTTCTGAACCTTCGCCGAAGCGGGACCCGGCCCCGGTCCCGCCACGATACACGCCCCGGGTCCTGCCGCTCACACTGTCTTTGAGTTAGTTAAAGCCTGAGCGCGATTCCAGGGAACAGCATTTGTATTCCTGAATTTTGCCACGGCTGCTCCGAGAGTGAAGCTCAACCGGCTGGTTCCCTCTCCCGGCTGCTCTGGCAGCGCGGGGTCCCTTGCCTGGCCTCGCCTGGTTTGGCTTTGCCGTGGCACTGGCACCCGCTGGGGTTTTGACAGCAGGTCTTCGCTTACTTTTCAGAGCAAATTTTCTTTTGGGGAATCCCTGCAGCCGCGTTTACAGACTACTGGAAGTTGATTCGAAGTGATGCCAACTCGCAGCACCGTCACGGTGACATCGAAAGTCATACAGGCATCTGAGATTATTTTTTGACTGAAATCAAGAAAAAAATCAGCCTCGTGGATGAGAAGGAAAAAGTTAATATGTAAATGCTGGAAGCAGTGGTTCTTATGACAGATGCCAGGGTAAATAAAACCATTATTTCATGACTTTAGTAGCTAAGAATTGTAAGTTTCCTGCATCTTTTAGGGACTCATAACAATTCAGTGCTCAGAGCGGGCAATACAAGAACATAGAAGGGCGTAGAATCTACTAACAAAAATCTTCTCATGCTACTGTGGTCCTTGGCCTCAGGACCAGAGATTTTCGTGATCTCTGAGGTTCCTAGTGCTTCGTTTTGCTCAATCCAGGAGGTGCAGGAGAGTCTTGGGATTTCTTGGGGTTTCCCTCAGGAAATATGGGCACAAGATCATGTGACCATAATTTCATGATAAATTATTACTTTTACAAAAAAAAAAAAAAGGAAAACAAGCATGTTCAATACTGAGAGTGCTGAACAAAGAGGGTTTTACTCCTTGTTAGGTCCACATAAGCATGTCTGTCTTTGTTTTCCTGGTTTTGGTGTAAGTGATACTGTCATTCCTGACACTGAGTATTGTTTGACTGGAATTATTCTGTCTGAGCAAACATATTGACTTTGGGCTTGTGATCTTTATTTGATGTCATGTCAGAATAAGTCAATGGAAAATGGGAGTGCTTAGGATTTGTTTCAAATTGAGGTTTTCCCATGCTGCTGTTTTCTACAACAGCAGCGTTTATCTCTGCCCTCAAGTGATAGCTGCCAGTATCTTTTCCTCTGGAAGGCTGCAGGTTCCTGACCAGCACCTTTGACTTCTTTGATTATGCCCAGCATGGTCGTCCTCTTTCCTCCCTCTTTCAAGACTTTATTTAGAAGTTCATTTTTACTGTCACAAAGACCAGCCCACAGAAGGTACTGCAACAAGGTTCAGTGTTCAAAATAGGACTTTATTTACATTCCATCTCAAAGCAAAGTAAAAAAATGTTTCTCCATAATGCCTTTCAAAATAAGGGTCTTTTTCCAGTTACGTTGGTTACCTCAAGAAGCTATACTGTGTGTGCTTTCCCACGTTCTCTTAGTATTGCACCATCTGAGCCACAGCCATTTCCTTCACTGCGGCTCTACAAGATATGTGCTGGAGCTACAACTCTTTGGCACTTTGGTGTTCCCAGGGGAGAGAGTGAAGCTACCCCCGTGCTCAGAGACCCTGACTGTTGTAGTGTTTGTTTGGCTCCTGCCTCAGAGCAGGTTCTGACAAGCTGCACAACTTGCAGCCGCAAGGGTCCTTAGCCTGGAGGAGACCCCCCGAGGCAAGGAGGTTTTCACAGGGTTCCTTCAGCCCTCTCCCGCTCTGTGCACAGCTGTAGGGCCGTGGGCCCAGACTGACTGCATCCCCGACCAGTGCCCCTTTCCCCTCCCACGGGCAGCAGGAGGCAGGAGCACTGTCCCATAGGGGACTGCAGCCAGGATGTAGTTTTCCTCCCAAACTCCTGCCAGACATCTGAATCACTTTCTCTCACCTACCTGTGGCAACAACATAACTTAATAAAGATGTTCTTGCATCATACCATCCTATCATTTTCCTCTAGATTTTTTTTTTTTATGTTTACACCCAGCATTTAATAAAACTATCACTCTAACAAAGAAGAGAACTAAGGGAGCTCTCAGATGTAAGATTTACAGCTGTTATTTAAATACAGATTTTGCAGATTCATCAAAAAATAAGTCATTCTTGCTGCTTGGAAAGCACCTTGCCCATCACAGCTGCAGCTCACAGCAAACACAACACACAATGATAATATTCAGAAATTATGTTCACAGATTATTAAACACTATAAATCATTCTGAAAATTTGGTTTGATCTCAGAACACACAGAATCTATCACAGTTTTGTAAACTGTGCTGCTCTCAAAGTAGATAACAGAAAGCATTACATACTTTTTCTGTAATTGTGCAGTTGAATTGAAATGTTAAACAACCATTCCTAAAATAGCTAATGACTTTAAAGCAATTTATCCTTTCTTAAGAAAAAATTACTTGGTCCCCAAACCTGTACCCGCAAGCTCATTACTATTCTTCACAAAGTTTTTACAGATAGAACTGCAGCAAGAGACAATTCCTTTGTATAAGGCATTGATACCTATCTCTTGATTTCACTGTGAGTAGTGTAAAGCAAAATGGACAAATGTATCCAATTTTCTGAAAGTCTCAGAGGGTAGGAGCACAAAACAAAATTAGTGGTGTTATTTTGCTGTCTAGATCCTCTTTCTTAAGGTTTGATTAAGTTAGAAAATCTTTGGGAAACTGCCTGCGAATGGCTTTCCTCATAAATAAACCAATACTAGTAGTTTCCTATCAGTGATGTTTAAAACACATTGTCCTTATTTGTACAGGAGCTTCCTCCCATGTTCCTCTTCTCATTTTTCTGACTGCCTGGACTGCGGTGTCTCTTGCTGCCCTTGCCCACACCATTTCCTTTTCTAATGCCCTCATTACACTCAGTGCTCTTTGTGCTTAGCAGAAAAATATGCAAGATACTCAGGGCTGGCTTTCCAATGCTGGAAGAGGTGGGTATACTCCCTCTTCTGTTCTCCTCTTTGGAAGACCTTCTCTTTCTCCCCTCATCAGAGAGAGAAGGGTCCTGAGCTGGGTGCTGGGCGATGAACGGCCTGCGAGGGTGAGGGTCTCTGCCACCAGTCCCCCTCAGGGATGCATGGAGAGCCTGAGAGAGCACAGCCAGTGGCTCTGGGGCCAGCAAGGAGGGTTCACAAAATCCATTTGAAGAGTAGTACTAATTAAGGTAACTGAATTTTTTTTTTTTGAGATACCTACCTTCTACTGACCATCTCAAGCTCTTCTCAGAGATAACTAGCAGCTATGAGTTTCACATATCATTTAATCATTCAATACCATAAAATATATTTCCAGCCACAGCATACCACTTTCTCATTTGTACATATTGCTTTCCTTTTGCTCAAATGCCATCTTATCATATGAGGAAAGAGAAAAAGACACTGCCAGTTCACCATCTCAACACTTCTTCCTATGTGTTCCTTGAATCCAGGCTGCTGTATCTTGTTTGTCTACTCTCCTACGTAAACAAGGGTAATCTTTCCTCATAGGGGAGTGTGCCCATGACTCCTCCACAGAACACAAAGGGGTCACAGTGAAGCACTTTGTTATCCACAAGAGCTCCAATCTCATACAGTATCAAATGGTGTGAAGGAGCAGGAAGCCAAGGTGGTTAGCTTGAACAAGCCTGTGTGTAAATAACTCTGGCAGAGGGCCCAAAGGAAGGGGAGTCCTGTTTGCCTAGTAATGAACAAATGGCTGTATTTCCTGAAGGAAAAATATTTTTCTGCTATCTTGAGATTTCCTTAAAAAAAAAAAAAAAAAGATTTTCTCCACATAAAGTATTTCCAGATGCAGAACTAACATGCTGTGTGCATCAACAACTTTATAATAATATGTCATCACTTGACCTTGGAAGAAGGTAAAAAAATGAAAAAGGCAGAATTTTCTGAAATTATGCCTTTTCATGGGAACATTTTTTTAAAGCCCATGAATCCTGGGAAAATGTTTTTTAAATAAAATTTGATTATTTTTACTAATTTTAACTTTTTTTCATAGCTAATTGACTCGCTGAATAGGAAAATCTACACCACTGACTCGAAATTCAGGCAAGGGATTATGACCATTTCTCATGTGAGATAAATAAAGCTTGTAAGTTCCATAGCCAGGTTCTTTTTGCTTGTCCCTTTCAACATCACAAACTGTTACAGTTTTTGAAAGACTTTTAGGCATTTGGAAAAAAATATTTTGCCTTGCTGACAAGTGGAACATATTACCAAGCTTTGGTTATTTCTCTTTAAAGTATTAGCTCCTACAGATTTTGTGTGCTGGATTCAGTTCTTCCACTCACCCTGCTCCATTTTTTATAGGAACAACTGAAGTAAGAGCCTGCCAGAAGCATGGCATGATTTAGCAACTTCTGAGTTATATATAACCTGAACTATTAAGCCACTTAATTTTCTAAAAGCTTACCTATTTATATTCCCATTAGCCCTGATAGCCTTTCATTTAGCATTCTTCTCAAATAGGCAACTCTTTTGCATCATTTTCCAATTCAAAGAAACCTCCAGTGCTTCATGCAAAGCGAATTTCATGTATGGGCCGGAGAGAGCAGAGGGGCAGACCACTCTTAACACTGAGTTGTGACAACTTGAAAACAGAGTAAAGAAGATATCTCAAAAGGGCAGGGGGCACTTTGGATAAGAAAAGTGGCATTAACTAACTTGCAACTATCTAGAATTTCACCATATTATCCTATCTCCATTATTCCTTTGGCACATGTCATGGGAACCTTCCTAACCACATTGGTTGCCTTCCTAGTTCTGCATCTCTGGAATCTTCCCACAGGCAAGCGCCCCAAGCATCTGCAAATGCTTTCCTTCACAACTGATTGAGAGGGAAGTGTGCCACCTACTGAAGGACCTCAGCCACTTCCTATATGTCTTGGACTTTGTTAAGTTCTTTCCCATTTCTGAACTTTCCAGGCCTTCACTCTACTGACTGAATTAGAAATTAGTCTTTGGTTTATGAAATTTTGTAAACTCAGCAACCGGAAGGTCATGAATATGGACATGAGCAAATGTAATCCAGGCTGGTTCCATCTAAATATGTAAGTGGCACAATTTGATAAATCTTCTGTCTGAAAGCAGGTGTGTTACTCCTACATTGCCACTTTTTGCCAGAAGTGAGATAAATAGCAAGAATTATCTGTACAAATGTAAGAAAATATTAGGTCTGTAGATAATCAGTAAAACACGTGTATGAGTTGGCAGTACGGATACACATGGTATTTGCAGTTTAGGTGTTAGTTAGGCATTTTTAGCAAATGAGTGCACAGCTTCACTGCCAGGCAGTAGTTGCTTCTGATGGTAGGTGCACTTTGTTCAGTTAATCATTTGGTTGAACAAGCTCAAAGCAAACTTTACACAGCTGTTGTTATAACTTGCTGTTTGACACGCCTAGAGAGTGTCCTTTGGTTATCTGAGTCTCACACCATGAGTTATTAATGCACAGTAATGCATTATTTTGGCTACCAAAAAAGTCGAAACAGATGTCAGTGTTGTTTCAAGTGTTGTAATAGTGGGTCATAAATAAATAATTAAAGACCAATCTATTTTATTAATATATATGAAACTGCTTTAACTGAAAAATTTTTAGCATTGAGGTTCATCAGAGCCTTTCACTTTTGAGTCAGTAATATAAATTCTGTTATGTGCATTATAGTAGATGATCAAAAAGTTTAAAATTGGGATTCAGTGAAATTAACAGATAATATAGGCCTTTAAAGTTTCTCATACTTCTGCATTGGACTGATTTGTTCCTAAGAAATATTGTTCTCAGTAATTCTCAGTAAGAATGTCATCAAAATTTCTACTGGAATGTAAGAAATAAAATAATGTGGTTTAGAATAAATATCTTAGTGGATTAACAGTTTGAGGATGTGCAAAATAAAAGTTTGAAGTTTTGTCAGTCTTAACCAACTTGTCATACCATACATTAAAATCTCTGTAATACCTGAAACTGTACCATTCAAGGTTTCACATGTGTAGGACACAGAAGGGAAATAAAATTCATTGTCAGTAAGCACAAAACAGGGAGAAATCTAACTCTAGACTCACCATCATGTCTATATCTTCTATCAGTTTAAAAAGTTCTGCAAGTCATTGCAGTCTGGCAAAACTGTCAGCCCAGTGACCAATGAAAGCACCATTATGCGGAGTAATTCAGAAACAAAAGGGATAAAAAAGTGTTACACCTGTATAGATCCAAGGGGCACACACAAAATGCTCTTCTGCTCAGGCACAATCTGAAAAATAACATGATGCCATTCCCCCCCCCACCCCCCATCAAGAAAATGATGAGGTTTAGTAGATAGAAAGGAGGCAAAAAACCCCATTTACTTAACACACATGGCAAAAGTGTAGACCTGAGGCAGAAGAATGCTGTGTGGTGCCAGACTATCAATGTCTTGAAAACAAGATTCACCTCATTAGCTGTGAGACAGTCCATTAATGGCTATTACAAAAAGCTCACATATGTGCAGATGCTTAGGGGTCAGTCCCTAAACCACTCATTGATTGGCAGAAGTGGGTGTATCATGGAAAAACTACAGGAGACAAAAAGAGGAAATTCTTTCCCTAAGTGATGCAACTGGCCACACTTTGAGGACAATAAGTTACCTGAAGTTCTCATCTGGCTGAAATAATGGCAGCTCTTATCTTCCTACTAATTTATGGTGGGTTGTTTTGGGGGTTTTTTTCCCAGTCACAACTGGCCTCTGTTTCTGCAAATATCTGACAAATTTTTGGCTTTTAAAATTATTTTCAGTTTCGAAGAGTATATGGAGAAGCATTCAATGAAAATTTCAGTTCATCCTTGAATTATTTTTCTTCTTCATAATGGAAGAGACATTGCAGAGCATGTTAAATTTGCTGCTTTAAAAGCCAAAAAGCATTAACAGATCTCAAAAAAATCACTGATTTGTCATAATGTAACCAATTCTAATAGCTAAAATATCAATATAAACTCTATTTCCTGAATACCACAAATTTGTAAATGTGAAATTCCAGGCAGAAAACTTTGTATTACCTGAGTTTTTGAACTTAGAATATTTTTGAGCCATTGGCAGCCCAATTAGGTGTTCAGCATATGTCTTGCATTTCAGAATCCATATACCATTCATCTGGAATAAAGAGATATGAAGAGGATGTGAGTCATTAATCATATTCAGGAAACAGGTTTCTGAAAAATTAATACATGACCAGTTGCCAGTAAGTAGCCATCTGCTACATATATGAAAAAAAAAAAAAAGTATGCTCTAAAGCCACATATTTTAATGATAGTTTTAAGATGTTAAAATTGTAAACTGTAATGGAAACAATGTTTCTCTAATGGAATGTCTAATATCACGTGAGACCCACTAAGGGCTGCACAATGATTCTGGTCAATGGGAGCTGGGTATAGTTGCACAGTCAGTGTAGTACACACAAGTCTTATGTCAAGCTGGTGTGTAATGGCATAATTACTGTTAAGTGCAGGAATAAACTGAGCGGTTTCAGTGATGTTCTTTTGGGCTTAAAGTTAAACAAATGCTTAAGTGTCCTAGACTTCACAATCCTGTGCCCTCCATCCTGACAGACAGTGATATTTCTTGCACACCTCTAGGAGAAGACATACAATTTTGCCCTATCTCTAGTTGACTATTAGTATACAAGGATACGGTTTTCATACTTTTTGAGAATTTTTGGATTTTTCAAGTGGGTGGACACTATTAAATTCAAATAGGTTACATTCATTCGATGCTGTTTGTTAACAATTTCAGTTGTAATCTCAGTATGAGTATTCACTGCTCGGGGGGGAGGAAAGATTCAAATTGTGTTCTTGGTCAATAAGGACACTGTCAGACTGTTTAAGAAGCACATTTACCTGAAAACTAAGAATGGAAATTGCCAGTGCAATTACAGTGTTTTGGCAAGGAACTAGCATGAAGCCTGGGAAAAGTCTGTTGGTGGATGCTGACGTGTATAAAAAGAGATTCACTCCTGGGCTTACAGCATGGCCAGCAGTGTTCCTGGCTCAAGGTCTCTGGACTGTAGAAATTAATAAAAGAGCAAATTCAAAGTTCTTTAGCATCTTCACTTAAACTGTAATTATATTTCAACAATCCAGAAACTTCTGAAACTGCAGAAAAGTTGGCAGCAGCTAACCCTGTGTGCTGTAAGCAATAGGCACTCACAGCCATATAATAAATTAAAAACAAACTTCTCTCCTGCAGGTAGGTGTAAATGTCCATTTAATAATTTAGGTGAAATTATTTTCTTTCAAAAGATCAAAATTGCATCTTCAGTTTCTGTGCACAAACCAAAATATGGCTAAAGAAAGTTGATGACTGTAGGCAACAGCTGTTCTGAAGTGTAATTTAACTCTGATTTTGGTCAAAAGATACAATCTAAAAATATTCTAGCAGCCAGATACAACAAGAAGTGAGAGATCTCATGGTGGGGGGAGAGGAGCAGAGAAATCACTGAGACTGACCTAACAGATTGGCCAGTCCTCTTCAGTGCCATTCATCTATTATCATCCCAAGAGAACTTCAGAGATTGATCCATATTAGCCATTTACATTAATATAACAAGATATTGCCTACATACTCTGTATTGTTCAAGATCCCACAACTGAAGAAGAACATTTGTGGAATGCCTGACAAACTTTTAAGTACTGAGCAAACAGAAAGTTTCAAGTTTGGCTTCAGTGAAATGCTGTTAGTGAAATAATGAATAAAATCTTCTGGTTAAAGAAATATTTGGGGCCAACAAATCAGGTAGCTAGTGAACTCAGCTTGTCTACAGTTTGGGATCTTTACCTACACTGTCTCAGACCTACTAGCTGACTTACAGTGCAGTAATCACAAGCTTTTTTATATCCCTTATGTGACTCTCCAAGGCCACAGGAGACAGGACAGCAATGAGAAATGGTGCAGAACTAGATTTTTCCTCCATATCAGGTTCTGATAAAAGAACAGGTTGGTATCGAAATCTGAATCCAAAGCTATTTAAAGATATTTAGTTTTTTAAATTAGGTTCTCTTTAGTTTTATATGGGACTCATGCAACACAGAAGACAACAAAGCTATAGCTACAGTAGTCAATGAATCAGGGCCCATCCCTGAGGATTTGTATCTTTATTGCCTTGTATGTTTAATGCCTTCCCAAAACAGTGTGGCACCACACATACACTCTACCTAAGAGAATTAAAAGATGCCAACCAGCTAGTTGAGGGCTGTCTGGCAGTGTGCAGAGGGAAATGAAGTACATATTGGCAGGAAGTGAAAAAATAAAGTTATGCTGGATAGGAAGAGAAATACTGAGAAGGAAATTATCTCAATTCAGGAAGCTCTTAATAACGTGTTTAAAAATAAAGCATATGCTTCAGTATCTTCTTACCAATAGCCTGTGTGTCTCAAGTTAGGCACATATTTGAGCATCTTGCTGAGCTGGGGCTCTGCAGTGAAGTTTCACAAGCTGCTTAAAGCGACAAAAGTCTATGGTGTCACTGAGAGACCTGAAGCTCCCCTTCCTGATGTCCCTAGTTGTTCCACCAGCTCTCCTCTCCTGGCACAAGTACTTTGGGAGCTGCACTGTCAGCAGCATCAGCAATGCACTTGCAGTGGGAGCTGGAGGACAAGAGTAGGTGGGGAGAGGGCAAGACTGGCTTCTGCACATGCAAGTGAGCTGGACACAAGCTGAAGACACTTGTCAAACCGCACTCTGTGTGTCATCAGCCACTCTACTCCTCTTTTACCAAAGCTAAACACAGAATTCAAGCTTATCTTGGATGGCCTGCCTGGACCTTCACAACTTTCTCCTGAAGCAGTTAAATAAGCACCATATCTCCATGCAGACACGTTGTAAGATACATATCCTTCTAAATGACTTGAAAGAAATTAAAAAGTATTAATTTGCATTTGCAGAACAAACATTTCTAAAAATTGTGTTTGGTTTTTGTTTTTTTTTTTTTACTGGAGAAGTGCCTGACAGATGGTTGAGTGAGGAGTGATGAGGCACTTAAACCAACTTCCCAGTGTTCTGTCAGCTATTTACAGTTTCTGTTGCACACATTAATCTTTCATAATCTTTCATAAAATTCAACTTTACCTTTCAATGTATAAGGAAAAAAATGTTCAGATGTCCCATACTGATACCACTGATACCACTGTATGATACTGTTTAAGTTATTGGTCTCCATCATTCAATGTACAGTGCAGATATAGACTAGTTCATTAGTCAGGATGAGACAATAAAATAGCTCTAACCATTTAAAGCCTATTAATCTGGATAGCACCATTAGCATAAGCAATAATTTATTATTACCAAATTAAATCCATTATAAGTATCTTGAGTGTCCAATCAGGTTAGTAATAAACTGACTAAAGCTATCTACCCAAATGACTGTACTCCTTGATTGAATGCTGTTAGGATTGCTATGCATTAATCTGACTTTTAGTGAGCTGTACTGTTATTTATAACTCTGATAAACTGACTTTCATAACATGTAGAACAGCTAAACATTTTAGAATGGTTAAATGGTTTCATAGGCTCTGTGATCAATATTTTTTCTCTCTTTAGGGGCAATAAAGCATATTCTACCATATCACAGTTTCATCAGTCAGATAATCCCTGATCAATATGAAACCTAATTACATATTTTTTCCTTCAGATTTTACAGGATTTATGTTAAAGAAAACAACAATGAAGACAAAACTTAAAATACCTGAAAAAAACCCAGGATGCTCAATGGATATTCCAGATGTCATCTACTTGTACTAGATGACACTGATGTGTTCTCATTGTTCCCACGGAGTTGGAGGCCTGCTAGCACTGGCTGAGCATAGCACACTGGGTGTGCTTGTCTGTTGGGACAGACTAAGATTGAGATTGCTCCTCAAAAAAAACTTTAGCTATTTAGAAGTGACAGAATAAAGTCACTACGAATTTTAAGACGAGAGGTAGGGGGTTTTAACTATTTAACAGAAATGTGTAACTTATCTTGCTAAGGACATGGGTGTGGGTTTTTGTCCATTCATTTTAAATTATTTGTCTGACTATTTTAAAAACCTGCTATTTCTTGTAAATGCTACATATGCTAAATATTATGTATATGTATATGTAATGCATGGTAAAATATAGGAGTCAGTAAAAAGGGAACTCTAGGCTTCCACAAAGGCTTTGCCAGTGGAGGCTCTCTCTTTATTGTAGTTATTTTTGCTGTAGCATGTGACTAAAACATTTATTCTCCCTAGTCTCCTGTATAAGGAAGAAAATAGACCTCTTTTACAGATGGGAAGCTGAAGGTAAAAGATTATTACTTTACTTTACACTGGCAGGCAAGAAAATCAGCAAGAGCAGACCTCCCTGGTGCTTTCTGTGACCTTTTTTATAGAGTGGATACGACGTCTTCCCTTTGGTGCATTTCCACCACACATTTTGATGGGGTTGCTATATAGGACAGCAAGTAGAATCAAGAACTTGATTCTATTTATCAGAAGTCAGATGTTAAGCAATTGCTGTCATTGTAAGAGATTGCATCCCATATCTATTTTGAGATATACAGATATAAAAAATTATTTCCCAGCACTCTTCCTCATGCAGTAGAGCTGTGCTTTCAGAGCGAGAAAAGTGGGATAAGCTGTTTGAATCCCACTGATGGGGATTTTTATCACTGATTTGAACTTTTTTAATGCCATTGGAAATGAATATGGTAGGATCAATACCAAGTTTAACTGGTCCCCAGTCTCAGTCCAGTGCCTTATTCCATTGATGGGATTATGGATAAAGAACCTGAACAAATACCCAAGTTCACAGGATATCAGGAGTCCACTGGGGTAAATGAAGTTGCAGCACTGATGGGCTGGCATGGGAGGAAGGGGACTGTGTTGCTTTCATTTTCCTTTTGCTTTCACTTTTCTGCGTTATCTGCCACATCTTGGTACTCAGCGCAAGTTTTTTCTTGAGGCTGTTGCGACTTTCCCCTGAAGCAGGAAAATATATGACTGGGTCTTTTCTGACAAACTGACAGGGCAATAACTTATATACATGAATCAGATTAGTTGACAGGAAAGATACATGGGATGTGTCATTTGAAGGACATGAATAGTTGTTGTTATTTTTCAGCCTGAAACAACTTCGCTCTCCTGAATGCAAAAACCTGCTGAGAGAAGTAGAGTGAATGTAGCTCAGTGTTATAAAGCTGACAATAAGATATGCCTAGTATTTTAAGCTGGCCTCTTACTCCTTTTTCCAAGGTTCAGCCATAAAAATCATTCTTCTTAAAGTCAGATTGTTTTGTGTGATTTTCCAACGTAGCATGACTCAGTTGCTTAAAAGTCTTTGAAATTAAAGAAGGAAATAACCTAATGGAATCAGAAGCAAAATCAACTGAATTTTAAATCACAGGGCATCTCTCAGGCTCACTGTTATTACCTCATGCATGGGCAAATAAATTTAATTTGAGGGTAAAAGATGCAGCTTTCTCCCACAAAATTAATAGAGTAAACAGAAGTGAATCCTTTTCTGACAGTCCTTCAAGGAAACAGTTTTTGTTGGTTAAACCAAATGGGCTTGCATCCTGATCTTTTTTGGCTATGTTTTCACTACAGTCAAAGCAGTTTATGCATCTATAAAGACAGAGACATGCCTACTTCATTTACTGTTCCCCTTTTAGTCTTCTTTTAAAGCAAAAGCATATTCAATGAGCAACTGAATTATATTATTTAAATATGCTTTATGATGTATGCAGCAAAGCTAAATATGTTCTCTGGTTTCCTTCAGCGAGGTTTCTGTGAGGCTAAAAGGAACCCTGTAAGCTGTGGCTCACAGTGTCTTCCTGCACCTCTTCCCTCCTGAATGAAAGTGAGGAAGCTGAGGGGACAGTGGCACTACTGGCTTTCTCCTGATTTACTGCAGGCAGGATCTTGACTCCTGTGACTTACTCTGGGGCTCACCCCAAGCCCAGACTCCCAGGGAAGAGGAACTGCTCTGGGGGAAGCCAGGCTTTCAGCCAGGCTTTCAGCCAGGCATGCAGGACCACAGTTGAAGGAGTAGCAATCTAGGCTGGAGCAGACACAGTCAGCTGGGCACAGTCCTGACCTGATGGTTAGGAAACATCTTTTGCAGGAGAACTTTGCTGCAACCAGACCAGGGACCTTCTAGCTCCTCTGAACAGAAATTCTGCTCTTGGTGCTGTCAACAGCCTTGATGTGGCATATTTTCCAGTTTATCCAGTCTATATTTTCATGAGAAGGGAAACTTTCTGTGGACAAGGAGGTTTTTGTTACCAAGGGAGGAGATCGTGTCAACTATCAATTTCCCTGGCCATGTCTGAGGACTGCTCTTAACCAAGGAAGAAAATTATTATTAATGAGAACCCAAATCTTTGCTCCTTGGCTTAATGCAAGTGACAAACATGACTAACATGACATGAGGCAGAGAGCAGAATCAAACTTGCACCCTCACTATCATCACGAGGGCCTTAAAGGCTAAGCTATAGAATAGTCAAATTTTCTTTTCCTCTGCTAAAACAAGCTGTCAGGAGCCAGGGTCACAATAAACCCTCAGTCCTGCTTCAGAGATGAAACCTGAACATTAATCTCCAAGACAAAGTATTTAATGATTTATGCAAAATACCGAGTCACCAAAAATAACTAGAATTATTTATTCTAATTAATAATTAGAATAATTATTCTCCACCCAAGCATATCCTCTAAGATGTAAGAGAGAACAAGAAGTGGAAGTTGTAGATTATAGTCTGTTCTGTTACTGGGCAGAACTAAAAGAAACTTTCTCATATACTTCACGATTTCTTTAACTCCTGGATTATTTGGGGAAAAATGCTACCCTTTCAGTTTCTTGTGTCCATTCTTTCCTCTGCTGTCCCTCACCCACCTTTCCCACAGGATAATATTTCAGGTCACATAAAAAAGGTCACATCTAAGTTATTTGCATATTCCCTTACAGACCAACAGTTTGATGGGAATTTGCTATCCACTTGCAGCCACAGACCTCTCATTTTGAACTCCAGGAACTGAGGGAACCCTGCAAAACAGGACAGCAGGACTTGAATATTGTATTACCCATATAAGGAATAAATGCCATGGGCTATCAAAAGTAAGAAGGATATTAGGAGCATCAAATAAAAAAAAAGGCATTATGTAAGGATAAATAAATTACTAATTAGATTGATAGAACCTATAACAAGAACTTTATTTCACTGAACTCCAGACACATATTTGTAACAAAACTATAGGTAAACACTGTTGATCAGTACATAATCTTCCTTGTGTGCCGATGAATTATAATCTCAAATTTCTACCTGTAGGTGGAAGTTTCACTGGCAGTATGGCATAGTGGCTGTTTCTGTAGATTTGTGAGACAACTTGGCCAGCAGTTTTGCAATTTCACATTTGAGTGCCTTCAAAATCCTGGCTGAATGCCAGCCTGCCCTGGTGACTTACAAATATCTGTCTATTTGATTTAATTCTATTTTGGATCCCTGTTCCTATAGCTGAAGGAAACGGCGACAGGGCCTTGAAGTCAACTGTCTTTGTCTCAGCCACGTAGCCAAAGCAGTAGTGATAAGTTAAAATGGAAACCTGTAGAAAGAAAATAGATCTACTTATTCTATCCAGTCACCCTCATGCAATCTGCATTGTGCTAAAAACCTTGGGCAGGGTAACAACAGTGATCATAAAGGCAGTAGTGAGGCACCTTTTGATTTGCACGTCTGTCAGAGCAATGCCAGCAGACTTATGAGATGATAAAATGAGCTAAATTAAGAATGATCAGGGAACCCCATTCACATTATTGAAGCATCATACAGTAAGTGCAAGAGACAGGTGGCATAAGTGCTAAAACAAGGATGAAGAGTGTGTGCTGCAGGGAATCAATCTACTGCATTAACGGCTAATGGCACACTCAGTATTTATCCATTATTTATCACATAAATGAGTACGTACTGTCTAGATTGCAGAGGTGCTTTCATAACTAGAGTGACACCAATTACTGAAAATTAAAAAATGAGAGCTGATCTTAATAAATGAATTGAAAATTAGCAAATGGTAACAAACCCCACGTGGTACATCTGCTCAAACTAATAACAGTGGGTTTTGTTTTGGTTTTATGAAAATCATTTGATCCATCACTGTAATTTTAGAGTTTTAAAGAATAATGCAAAATCTGGAAAAAAGGCAGAAGACTTAGGATGCAATCACTTCCTGCCATTATCACATACTTTCATTTGCATGCACACTTTTCATTCAGAGATGATTTTTGTTTTGCTTTAATATTCTGCTCATTTATTTATTTTCCTTTTCAACTTACTGGCACGTTAGTGAAAACTAAGAATATCTGCTCATACCGAGAAAAGAATTATGTTACTTACTATGTACTGTGTTCCAGTTGTGGCATAGAAACACTCTATGCATTGTTTTTAATGTTTTAATGATACTAGAACACTGGCCTTGAATAAGTCAGTTACATGAGCTCAGGCTTGATCATGTATCATTATCAGTGGAAGCTGTACCATTACATTCAGAAGAAGAAGCAGCATCAAATTTTCACCTGAGTTCCACTGATGGTGTTAAAATTGGACAAAAAATTTAAATGGCTAGTTCAATCGCGAAACTTTAGAGATTAATTCGAATAAAAGTTGCACAAGGTTTTTTAAGCATGCTAATTTATTAATGAGGGATAGAAGAATGATATCAAATAAGTGGAAAAGAAGCCCTTAAGTGTTCCCACTATATTAAACACCTTAAAAGACAACTTCTACATTAAGAGAATTTCATTCCTAGAGACTTAGGTAATCATTTAAAATTTACACTAATGCTAACTGTTAGCCATTTGCATTCACCCACATTACACCCTATCCTCACCACAGACCAGGAATTCCCCAGAGACAAATCATTATACCTTGCAGTTGATAAGGTTTTCAACTAGGTATGCTGGCCCTCAGCTGCCATCAGAAATGTCTGAAATTTTAAAAATCCCCATCTCCAATCATTTCTGGAAATATTCATGACATAATTTACTCCAATAAGAAGGATATATGTTATATTAAGATGCCAACAACAAACAAACAAACAAAATAAAAAAACATCTCAAGCCTTGAATTGCTTAGGTTAAGAAAACATAGAGGACAGTTTTGTGCTTAATCTAAATCAGCCAAAATTAAATGGAGTCTTAAAAAGATTTAGATTGTGTTCTGAATCATGGTATGCCATCTGGGCTGCTCATAAATTATAAAGGCGCTAGGCCAGTGGCTGCATAAGTTCATGCAAGACTTGAAGATGCTTGAGAATAGATTAGATTTTTTGCAAAATGTTCATAAACAGGATTTCTTCCACCCTCATTGATGTGAATATTTTTGGTAAAAAAACTGCAGTCCTGTGCATTTTCAATTATCCCCAGCAGTTGTACATTACTAGCATAACTAGTCAGATTTACCAGTTAATATACCCCAAAAAAGCACCTAAAGGCTTTCAAAGGTATCCTAATTGTCATATTTACAGTCTCCAGGGTTACTTCCAGCAAAGACATCCTAATTCAGCCTCTTCTGGTTCATTCAATTGCACTTTATTACCTAGTAACCATACTGCTAAGCCTTACAGTAAAGCTGCTCCACAACTGCTGTCTCTTCATGATGCATGAGTGAAGGGGACACAGTTGTGTTCGTTCTGTAAACAGAAAAAAAAGGCAAAGTGACTTGTGGCTAGTCCATTCAGTTAGTGAATCTGAGATTCATGGGGAGGAGCTCTGGCAGCCAAACTTTTCCCATGGATATTAAGTACTAGCTTTTCTTTGCAGACACCCATTTTTCCAAGTGTGTCCTCTGTAGTGGTTATGAGCATTGTGCAACACTGCTGTCATCCAGGAAAAAAAGGATTATGATTATCTCATTCACATGTAGAGAAATTCCAATGATTTAACTTGAATAGTTTTAAAATGTTTTGATTTTTCTTTTTGTTTTAGCAAGTGGGTAGCAATACTCATAACATGAAAAATGGTATTTGTAAGAAAGTCTGAAGTAATTTCAGTGTGTTCCTTTATTTCCATCTGCATTTGTGGCAATTTACCTAAGAGCTCAAATATGCAATAGTGCTTAACTGGTTTCTTTCTGCAGGTCCTCCTGCTTCTCCCTTCCTTTTCTCCTTTAACACATATAATCTTTCCATCCTCTGCAATTAATCTCAAATGTCCATCAGACTATAAAAACATACAAAGCTGAACAAACAGTGGAGAAAGTTATTCATGGTTGTTTCACTAAACCCAGTTTGCAATTCACTTTTTGAATCACATCAATATGTGTGTTTCCTTCCATTTTTACTTACATTTAGAGGTTTCTATTGTGGATTTTTTTTTCAAGCTGATTTTAAGAGAGGCTTTTAATTAGGGAGACACATGGCAGATTAATAAGTGAGGAAATTACAAGAATAGTTTTCTGTCTACTATTTCCACAGTGGCTTTGTGTGTCTAAGAACAAGATTTGAAAGCAGGCTGGAAGAGTGTAAATTAGCAAACAGGG
Source organism: Phainopepla nitens (assembly GCA_013400175.1). NCBI lineage: Eukaryota > Metazoa > Chordata > Aves > Passeriformes > Bombycillidae > Phainopepla > Phainopepla nitens. The sequence continues at coordinate 436,312 of VXBQ01011584.1, read as the reverse complement.
AAGGAGTTTAATCCATCAGCACAGCCATAGACTGAACTAAAAAGGCAGGGAAAAAAGGGATGCTCCAGAGGCATGAAGATACTTTACCCAAAGGTTTCTTGTTCATGTTCTTATTTTCCAAAATATGAAACGTTTTTGATACACAGACAAGAAAAACAAAACCAAGAAAGCATCATTATCCAGGAACACCATCCTGTGGAGCCATCTGTAGCACAGTATCATCACAGTACAATGGAGACCCCCTGCCATTGTTAGCCCAGAGAAATGTGAGCCTTCAGCAGCAGACTGTATCAATGGGAAGGACACATACTGAAAAATGACACAGTTTCCAGAAGTTGTGTGAAAGACATTTTGAGGATGAGCACTAGAATAAAAAATTAGATAGAAAAAGAGCTTCCAGCTGGTGACAGAGAGGGCTTGGTTGCTGCTGTATTGTCTGGCAGATAGCAAAAAGCCAGAAGTGTGGCATTCTGCTGAGAGTCACTCCTACCAAGAGAAGAGGAATTGGCAACGATCAGCATTCCCTGCAGGGGGGCTAGCAGAGATGATGGGAGGCACCTCCAGGTTTTCTTGGCAGCCCAAACACAATACAAGCTTCTGCAAAAGCATCAAAGCAAAACTAATTAAAAAAACTGGCCATGCCAAATCTGGGAGATGGGTATTCAGTCACTTCTGTACCTGCTAGCCAGTGCTGTCTCTCTGCTCCTGAATGAAATGTGCTCTCTCTGTCCAAGCTGCTGTATTAGATGTGTATTACTGCTCTCCCTTGCTCAGCTAAACCTTACTGCAGCTGAACCAGAAAATTTAGTCATTCACAATAGAAGATATTTTATGTTTACTCTATTTTCCAGTGCTGCCTATGAGTTGGTTGTCACAAAAAAAAAAAGTTGTTTGTTTATGAAAATTCTGTATTTTTTTAGTATTTCATATTTCCTCAGAAGTCCGGGATGTAACTGGGTAAAGTACAGTTACATATATATAATTTCAAAATAAATTAAGAAATAGCTTTTGCTGAGATGAACTTTCAGTCAGGACACAAAATAAAAAGTTTTACTTTACTAGTTACTAGTTCAGAATTATGGAGAATAATTTGGGGTACAGACACAGTGTAAACAAATAATTCTGCAACTTCTGATGGGCAATTTCAGGGTAGAGACTTATTACAATTCAATTAATAAAATACACATGTTAAGTCTCCAGCACAACTTAACAATTATATAACTTTTTTATACAAGCAGAGCAACAGAAGTGGTGTGGAGCACGAATCCCATTCCTTCTTATCCTGCTAACTCCTTTGCCCAAGTGTTCAGAGGAGGTAGCATGGTGATGTACATAGGGCATTTAAGCCATCAGAAAAATTATTTTAACAATCAACAACTTAATTTATTATTAATTGTTAAATCTAAGAATTTAAATTAATGATTAAAGTTAGCAATTTATCGTTAAAATTACAAATTAAACAACTTTTAATCTAGAAAGTTCAGGCAGACTTGGTGAGCTACGCATTAGCCACTAAATGTAAATGTAAATGTATCTCCATTTACACTAACACATCACATCAATCTGTTGAGGAAGGGACCTTTTGAGAAAATATCCTTAATCCTTGAATCCCCCTGCTCAAGTGGGGTCAACTACAGCAGTTTGCCCAGGACCATGTCTAGATGGGTTTTGAATACCACCACAGATGTAGAATCCACAGTCTATCTGGGCAACCTGTTCCCATGTGCAACCAATCTGAGAGTAAATAACATTTTCTTACGTTAAAATGGGATTTTGTGTGTTTCAATGGTAACTAGTAAAAATTCTTATGCCAGGATTGTCTTCTATCAAAAGAAGAGAAGGCAGATCCTTAGTGTGCAGTTCCACACAGGGTTCATTTTTCTGGCTTTACAATTATTTGTGGAAAATTGGTTTGTCTTCACTTGTACATTTTTAATGAATAAGAAGCTGACTCATATTTCCCCATGGCAAACAGTTCTGCTTTTTTACTGTTCACTGATATTCCTAAACAACAGTGCATATCCACTAAGGTTAATTAACACCAGGGTTGTGGGTTCAACCCCTGTATGGACCATTTACTTAAGAGCTGGACTCGATGACCCTTGTGGGTCCCTTCCAACTCAGAATATTCTGCGAATCTTTTGACCCCAAGATCAGCTCAGCTGGTTAGGGCATGGTGCTAATATCTAGCTCATTCCAAGAACTTGATGACAGCTAGATGTAGTGTAAGGGATAAGCTCTTAAAACAGGACAGTGGATAATTTATAACTGTGCACTGCATGTTCCTAAACCGTTTCCCAAAAGCCACATCCTTCTGTGAGGCTGCATGCAACATCAGAAGAATACTTGCTCTGGTTTACAGAGAGCCATATGATCTGTGGGCAGTAGCACACTTCTGTGCCTCAGGGCCTGGTACCTGCCTTCCCTTTCTGCCCTAACACTGTCGGATGTACTCAACAGAAAGTATATGAAACTGAGATATTAAATACTAACTGAGAAACAGCTTTGTTACACGCAAACTATCTGATCCAAATGTGGAGAAAAGTTAATCTGCTTACACAGTCCCTGCATCACTTACATATTCAAATTCCTGATCTGTAAATAAAGCTTATTCTTCATAAAAATCATCCCTTCAGGGCACTATAGTTTAAGAGGGAAGATGAACATAGGGAGTTTCTTCACTTGTTTCATCTTTAGAGCAAGAAAGTTCATACTTTTTCAGGAGAAAGCTGAGTTTAACTTGCAGAGAGGATAATTCAATTTCCATCTGCCCCAAGCTTTGTTTCACTAGAGTCCTGGTCATCTCTGCTCCAGCTTTTTTTCCCGTTGTTAAATACATATAGATGGATATATAGTACAATATGCAGTATAAAATATGCCAAATTAGTGACTTCACTGTAATTCTTAAACCTAAATGTGAAGGTAAATTGGCAATAATCAGTCATTGGAAAACTAAGTAATTCAAGAAATCAAAAACTTTGCTCTTTATACCAGGTATAAATGAGGTCTTTTAATTTTTATTATCTTTTCTCCTCCATTCTTCAATCTTTATTATATAGGTAGTTTATACCTATTCAAAGTAAATGAAGAAATGAAAAGTCACCTAAACTTTCATAATACTTTTAACAACAGGCCTAGTTACAGCCTCTGTCCTTACCAAACGTTCTGAGTTGAATCCTCCCCTGACACATGAGGCCATTTCCTGCCCAAGTGGTACTTCATTCAACTGAACAGCTACGTATTAAACACACACATATTAACTGAGAACATTTCTAAAAACTCTTCTCTTAGGCACTGAGAAGGTTTTTTCAACAATTTCCTGCTGATTTTTAACTTGCAATATTTCAGTAATTTCACTTATGTTCCTTGCAAGAAAGCCTAAGTCTGTTTAAGTGAGAGTCACACTCTCACACATCCAAGTGCTCACCTTGGCACAGTTTGTGCATCTTCAGCTTGCATCACCTTGAGCACATTGTGCTGAGGAAGTATTACAGATTTCCTAAAAGTACAACCATTTATTATTATAATTTTTTATTTTTAATTTTTATTTTTATCATTGCTTTGGAGGGAAGTGTTTGTTGCATAATTCCTTGTACACAACTAATCTGCATTTAAAGCAGTTAAGGAAAGGCACATTGTGGGCCTCAAAATCTCTCCACAGATAATTCACCAATATCTTTTGATATTCACAAATTAAAATTTCTGTTCAAAAATTCAAATTTCATTTGTTTTAAAAAAACAAAAAACAAACAGAACCCAAAGCCATTTAAAAACCCCAAGCAAAAAAAAAAAAATAAAACAAAACAAAACAAACTCCCCTCCCCCCAAAAAAATGAAAAAAGAAAATCCACCAAAAATTGCTTCAACATTCTTATCTGCTAGCCTGCCTAGAAAAGATCAAAACTTGGACTCCAAGATGTTACGCTATATTCTGTCAAGGTGCCAAGTAGCAAGAACACCATGCTACTCATTTTATATAATTGGATGGGAACCTCCTCCACTTTTTATTTTTTTTTCCACTCAGTTCTCTGACAGATTCTTAGGCACCTTGCTTCCTCCCCTGTAGTAGACAGCCCTTACTAACATCTTCCATCCCAGACACACCAGTGCTTTGAACTCTTTCTCCTTTCTAATGCCATCTCTCACTTCAAACTGAATGACAACTGTGGCCTGTGTCAAAATCCCACTTTCAAGTAAATTTACAGTATATGGCTTATGAAAACTCTTTTCACAATTTACATACAAACAAGTATTTAAACATTGGGATCTGAAAAATGACAGGGTAGCCCTGAGTATCTGACTTTATATGGTTAAAGTCTACCTAAATATGATTTAAGCATTTAATCCAAAAACCTAATGTAAACATTTTACCAAAGTACAAAACAGTTGCATTCATACAGCAATGTAAAGGGCAAAGCAGTAAACTTCTAAATTTTACTTTGCTGAAAAATATTTAAGACCAAATTCAAAGGAAAATAAAATCCATTGCAGACCGACTTCAATGACAGTCACAACAGACTTTGCTGCTTGTCTCTCAATAAATAGAGTATGAAATCCACAGCAGCACATAGAGTCTAATGGCAGCCTCCAATCTAATCTAGCTCTTATTAGAATACTGTAGAGAGATTCAACAGATACTTCTTTAGAAAGGACATAGGCTCAAAGAATACATCCACAACAAACTTATGCTTCCTTTCAAAGGTAGGAATTAGAAATGCATAATAAAAAGAGATTTTTACCAGGAAGAAGCTTGACTGGGCCTGGCATGATAGTTAGGCTGCCTTGAGATTTTCTTCACTGAAAGAAAAAAAAATGGAGAGCAAGAGTGTTATAATGTACAACATTCTGCTTCATTTAGACTTTCACCTTGACTTACATGGGTGAGTGAAAGCTTTTCTAATGAGGTTAACCTTTTCTGTGGGCCTTCTTGAGATGTCTGTTGAAGAGTGGAGAGTAAAACTGAAGAATGTTCAAATGGGGATCCAAAATGCCTGGATGGCTTTTCAGTTTTAAAGAAGTTTTGAGGGTGCTGTAACCTTGGAGACTGTTTAAACTACACGCTAAAGGCGGCTATCAAGTTATGTTCAGTGAGGGTTAGTGTTTGCAGTGCCTTATTATTGACAGAGGTGACCAAAGAAGCGAGTTCCTGTATATTGTAGGAGGTGGTACAGGAAAAAAAGTAGGGGATGGACCGCCCAAGGCTTAGAGAGCCACAAACCCTTGCTATCAAGAGGCTGATCACAACACACAAGGGTGTGCATGGATATGTAATCAGTCGTGCTGCAGAGTTCTGCACAGAGTAACTTTCCTTTGAGAGCTTTTGCAACTTAACACAGTTTCAGAAAGCAAGCTGGATTCCTTTTGAAGAAAACCAAAACAGAAGATGTGCTCCAGGGTTTTCACCTAATGGAGTTCAGGCGCTAAATAAATATTCACAGGTCCAGAGAAGTGAAACCTCCTGCATGCATTCAGAACAGACATCAGGTCCTCACCAGCAACTATGCTGCTTTACAGAATCCCTTCTGTTGGATCACACCGATTATGTCACTAGTCTGGTCTCCTGTTGTATTACAGACCATTACATTACACTCAGATAACTCTTACACTGCACCTTAAGGCTTCAGGGAGACTGCAAGACTTTTTAGCCTGCAAGACTAAAACATGTGCTACAAACAACAAGGCTGTGATTGCCCAGTGTATTTGCTGGGTCAGTGAACTGATGGATAAGATTATCTAAAGCATCTGGTGCCAAATTCATGCTTCATGGTTCTAGAGGATTCTTCATACATGCATACATATGATGTACAATTCCTCTGCATAAGCAGAGACCTTGAACAGTGCTAAATTCATTGAGGACGGCTGCTAGCATGTATTCTCCTAAAAGCCCTTCATTTTTGCAGAACTTGAGCACAGCTGATATCAGATGAAAAGGCTTTGACTTTACTTAGTGGAAGCACGGAATGCATTGCACAATCATTGATTCTTTTTGCCTTCCAGTAGCTGATCTATGATAAAGCACCCTATTGTTCAAATATTTATTTCATAAGACAGATCTATGGAGATGGTGTTTTATAGAAGTGATTTGTCTATCCAAGCCCAGACATCACTGCTCGTGGATTTTCTTCCCCTTTAAAATAACTTTTCCAGATGGTGGAGCAATTTAATATTTACCCTGCAATCGAGCATCTTAAGAGCTTTCTTTTTTAAGGTGAAGGAGTCCAAACATGAGCCCCTCTTGATTTCTCCTAGTATCAAGGATCCCTGAGGGGATCAAACCTCTGCTGACAGGTCAGAAGGGACCATAGTGGATCATCTGGTCCAACCTCCCTGCTCTAGCAGGGTCATCCTAGAGCATACGGCACAGCATTGTGTCAGATGGTTCTCTAACATCTCCAGTAAGGGAGACACCACAACCCCTCTGGGCAACCTGTCCCAATGCATAGTCACTCACACAGCAAAGGAGTTCTTCCTCATATTCAGCTGGAACTTCCTGCGCATCCATTCCTGTCTGTTGCCTCTTGCCTTACTGCTGGGCGCCACTGAGCAGAGCCTGGATCCATCCACTTGACACCCTCCCTTAAGATACTCACAGACATTGATGAGGTCCCCTCTCAGTCATCCCTTCTTCAGGCTGAACAGGCCCAGCTCCCTGAACTCTTACTTGTAAGAGACATGGTGCAGTCCCTTGGTATGATGTCCCAGGGCATCATGCCTTACAATGCTGGTACTCCATTTCAACCCAGAGATCAGGAAGCTCCCATCTGACAAGGCTTGTAGGCATTGGAGTGCTCACTTGTAGCAAGCGTCTCTATGGAATGAGTGGATGCACTGAGAAACCTGAAGGTGCCTCGGGAACACAGAGGGCAAAACAAATGCTCTGCCCGGCGAGGCCGCTGCATGGACACACGAAGGGTACGGATACACGAAGGGTACGGATATACGCGGGGTACGGACACACGCGGGGTATGAAGACAGAAGGGCAGCCCGGCAGCGCCAAACAGGGCGCTCAGCTAGAGCCGCGCCCGCCCCGCGGCCTCTCCGGGGCGTCCCCGGCCGCGCTCCTACAGCCGGGACGGAGGCACCTGCTCCGGCAGCGCCGGCTGCGGGGGGGTCGCGGGGGTGTCGCGGGGGTGTCGCGGGGGTGTCGCCCGCCCCGGGCGCACACACGAACCACAGCGTTCCTCCGAGCAAGGCAGTTATAACCCGCAATTGCTGACTCATTGTAGGTCTCGCTTGAAAACCGGCGGGCAGCCGGGTTCTGCAATTAACTCGTGCTCACACTGGCGTCCCTCCACTCCCTCGGGAACGGCCTGGCCTCCTCCGGCCCGGCCCGGACGCGGAGCTGAGCCTCGGGAGCGCGCCTAGCCCGCNGCCCGCACGGCGCGCACACACACACAGGGATACACACACACACACCGGGACACACGGAAACACACACACGGGCCACTGGGACACGGACACGGACGCAGGCACAAGGAAGCGCACCCCGCGCCGCAAACATGGCGCTGGTGCCCTGCCAAGTACTGCGCGCCGCCATCCTCCTATCCTATTTCTCCATCCTGTGCAATTACAAGGCCATTGACATGCCCGCGCATCAGACCTATGGAGGCAGCTGGAAATTTCTGACCTTCATAGACCTGGTAAGTGCCCTCGGCGGCGGCCGTGGCCCTGCCCCCTCCCTCGGGCTGCCCGTGGAGCGGCCGCGGCCCGGGCGCATCGCGGCCCCGGCGCTCGACGGCTTCGCCATGCGGTGACCTTAAAGCGGGGCGGCGACATGTTGGGGCTGCAGGGCCGGCCGTGAGAGGAGCCGGCCGTGAGAGGAGCCGGCCGGACACCGCGGAGCCGGGTGGTTTGAACGGAGAGAGGCACGGACAAAGCCGAGCGGCTGCTGCGTGTAAGCGGCCGTGGGGAAGGTGCGCCTGACGGCCTGTCACGCACCCCGCTGCTGATGATATGTTTCGCCTTTTCTGAAGGCCGACAGTGAACACCAGAACCTGCTGGCCCAGCATCTGGCTCCCGTGTCAAAATAACATATATGTCTTGCTCCCTTTGGCCCTTCTGAGGAATCCATCCGTGACAGGTGCAAGTGTGTCAGTGATGCAAAAAAGTGCCAGGCAACTCCTACTTGCCAGATCCAGTTAGTTTTGGTTGCAAATCCATAAGTGAGTGTATGAAATAAAAGACATGTCATTTCATCATATTTCTTCATAAGGGTCCAGGTCTGGAAGAGTCACCAGCATGCTGGCCTGCTGGAAAACACCAGGTGCTAGCCAGGACTGTTTTTAATCTGAGCTTCCTAAGCTTGCTGCCTCCACAAGTGTTCCCTTAGTGCAGGTGGGAGGAGAGGGGGAAGGAGGAAGAGGGGAGATGGGAGGAGAAACTTCAATTTTGGTTCAGAAATATGATAGCAAACTTACACCTAGTATCTAGACCAAAATACTTTTTTTTCCTTCCTTTTTTTTCTATCCATGGTGTAATTAGGTGAGAAATTTTGCGGTTCCAATTCAGTTACTGAAAAGTCCCAAAGTGCAAGTATTTCTGTGCCTCCCAGTGATATCACCTCTCCCAGAACTTCTTTGTAGATTCACAGCTATTGCTGCTATTGCCTACAAGCGTGGTACTGACTCAGTAGGTTGAGTTTGTGGGCTTGGAGATCAAACTCAAACACTAGTAGCCAAGCAGGTCAAGTGTGCTAATTTCTGTATCAGGATTAAGTAAAGGTTCACTGAGCTCCATATTTTATTTGCAGAAAAGAAGTGTCTACTGTATTTTTCACTTAGCCAGGATAATTGTTTTTGTAGGTGCAAAAATTTGCTGGAGCTCTGAGGATCCACAGCAATATCTGGTGCTTTTGCTGCAACTGTAAATTGGTGTCTTAAGGTTTGATGTTTCTCGGGAAGACAAACTAAAATCTATTTTTTTACCTTTTGGGTTGCTGAACAGTACTGTCTGTAATATCGGTTAATAGAAGTCATAATATAATCCCAGTAAATTAGGGGGGTAGCCGATGACTTCAGTGACAGTTGAACTGGAAGTGAACCAGCTGAAGCTAAAAGCTGGTAATCTTTGAGTCTCCTTCACCTTTTTCTCTTTTCTCCTAGCCCTGACAGTTGCTTGAAGACTAAGTCAACCGGGGCTGTCATACAGTGAATATTTAACTGTAAATGATAGTCATCATTTCCCAAAAATTACAGCCTTGTCTGTGGCAAGTTCACGTGAACTTTTCCATCAAAGCATGTACCTGGTTCGGGCTACTTCTGTCAGGGCTCAAAAGGTCAAGGTAAATATGTAGTGCTTTCTAAAATATCTAGAATAGTTATCAACTGCACCTAGTAATTTCTTTCCTTTAGCTAATAGTTGTGTTTCTCATAGTCAAGCCCAGTAGTTGAGAAAAGGTTTAGCAATTTCTTAGAGTCTTCAGTCCTTCAGAATAACACACAGTTCAGTGGCTCGAATGCCTTTCTCAGTGACTAGCCAGCATGCAGAGCTCTCCACTTGCTGATGGTATTTCCTCACATCCAAATGGCCCTGCCAGTATCTTATACAAGTAAATCTATCTTTCTGTTCCCTGAGACAACTAGGAGACTTGATGAAACAAAACCAGTTTGATTCCTGAGGAGGATACCAGGAGGCATGGTTGGAGGATGTTAGGCACATTTCCAAAATCCTGTATCTTGACTAAGTCTTGAAAAGCTCTTCCATAAGTTTCAGTTTGCTCAGCCATGTGCACTGTTCCTGTGTCAGTCACATTCAAAGGCTGTCTAGACAAAATATCATCAATGCCAGAGTCTTGGCAGACGTGTGTTCTTGCTACAGATTGTACCTCCTGTTTGTGGAGATTTCATCTTTGACATCACAGAAGCACGTAGAAGTTCTTTCTGCTTCCAAAAACTGCTACCAGTTTTTGAGAAGAGTCAGTTTATAACTTTAATCTGAAAAAATAATTTGGAATTTTTTTCATCTGTCCATTTCCAAAGGGATGTTTGTTCCAGTCTCAGCATCCATAAATCTCTTGGAGTTTTAAGTAGGTGGTTTTGTAGATGTGCTGTGGAAAATTATTTACAGTTATCTGCAGGTAATACACTTTTGAAATGAGTTATGAAAATCTAGTACTTTGGACTCTAAAACGCAGGACAGTAAAACATTGTAAGTGTATGCAATGATTTGAACAGTAGTCTTTGAGCCCTCACACTGTTACGGAAGTTGAGCATTATGAGGAAGTTGTTTAATACAAATGTAATGTCCCTGTCCATCCAAAGTATTTTAGATGTTCATATTTAAGTAGTGTTTTGGATGCCAATGTTCATTTTTAATTTCTCCTGTCCTTGAATTAGGAAAGAAAACAAGCGCAACCGAACACGACTTCTTTTAGCTTCTGTCATTCTGCTTACCTTTTTTTTTTTTTTTTTTTTTTGGAGTTGCAAATGTGGTGGCAACATTCCTTAAAACACCTGTGTCGGTGGAATATTTTTCTGGTTTATGAAGCAAAGCACAGGCAATATGTTTTGACATTATGCTAAGATGCTCCTGACTATTGCTACTAATAGTAATATCTCCACTTCAACCTTTCTTCTTGGTATATAGAGGTGGTAGATACTTATCCTGCTTATTCAAAAGGTGGTAAAGATTCCTGCCTAGTACCTGTGTATTCCAAAGCCCACACAGAAAAGACAGCAGTGTCTTCTTTGTCAGGTATAGAGTGGAAAACCAAGGTATGAAAAGGTAAAGAGTTGCTGTCAAAATCAGTCGGTGGGCCCAGCAGATGGAATTACAGAACTGATTTTTCAGGCTAGTTCAAAACTATGTGTTGCTTTTGCTTTCATTTAAACTCAAAACACAAACCAAGCCCCGAGGTTAGTTCCTGTGAAAACAGCAAAGAATTGGATTCAGATGGGATTTTCAAGAAATGGGCCTAAAATTTCTTGTGTAGCTGCCTTTGTTTAACTCAGATTCACTATTTTGTGCTTTAATAGAATGCTGCAGGACAGCACTGTCCTGTGCCACATCCTGTATATTCATTGTTGAGCCTCATAGCTGAAATTTGAGTTAGGCCAGAAACGATGCCAGAAAATATGATTCTTTGCAACAAATTTGTCATCTTATGTAAATCCCTCAGAAATTTTCCTTACACAGTTCTCTAGGTACTTGAAGTAGCTGGATTAAAGATAATAGTACTTGGTCATTCTGCATACACTGCAATCAGACACTTGCCTTTATAAATAACATGAGTTGAGGAATCAATTGCACCAACTTGTTTAAAAGTTGCTATTGCATTTTATTCTTCAGTTTCTCTTGGATCTCTTACTGTTGTTGGGAGAGGAGGCAAAATGAAATAGAGTCTGTCTTCTGGAATAAAGTGGAACCTGTGGGTGCCAGAAGAAGGCCAAATCTACATTCATGTTCGGGTGTGTGTAATAATTAGCAGAAAAGTAACTTAGAGTTGTAAGTATGTACCTCCTTATTAAGAGATGTGTTGGTCTAAATAGCTTCTGGTTTTCATTGTGCAGTTTCTCTGGAAACCTTATTCCTCAAAGATGGTAGAGTAAACCAAGGTACTAGTACACATGTATTAACAAATTTATGGTTTTTTTTTTCTTTTCTTAGTTTATAATCTTAAGGTCTCCCTGATAGGTCGCACAGGGTAGTTAGAGAGACAAAAAGCAGGGCCAGATTTTTGGAAGCAGTCTCAAGTGTTGTGTTTTATGGTTAATCATCATAAAATAAATGGTCCTATTTTGAATATCAGAATGTTAACCTAGGTATCCCTTATGCTTGATTCAGGGCAGCCAAAGCTAGAGAGGAACAGATTTTGCTCATATATAAATCTGCCTGATGTTACACATTTATTATTCTCTTGAAAGAAAGAGCAGGATGTCTGTGTGAACTTTTTATACATTGCCTGGCAGATTGAGTTCTACAAAAAATAGGCATGTGCTCTGTTCCCAGCACATATTTTCTGCCAGTAAATGCTGTAATTTTTTTGCAGAAAATACCTGTAGATTTGGTTTGACTAAGTTTAAATAAGTGATCAGAACTTATTTCCTTGTCTTTGAAACCTTCCAGAGGGCCGTTATCAACAGGACTAGAAACTTGAGTTATCAAAACTATGTGTTGCTTATTTAGTGTATTAGTTATTAAGTTATATGAGATACAGTTACTAGACAACAAAAAAATTTACCAGTTTAACAAAGTGCAGCTAAAAAATTTTTGGTGATTTGTGCTCAGTTTGAATTTAGTCGAGCTGATAGGAAATAAAAGGACCAGAAAATACTAGAGGCCAAAAGTTTCAGAACTAAGGAATAATAAACTGTACCATTGGTGTATTATCTGAAATTGAGCAAGTTTCGTTGCTAGCTGTACGGGTTACACTTGCCACAAACAGAGGACAAAACTGCAAACATTCCTCACTCTATGGACTATGACTATGACTGTTCTACAGGATTTCCCTTAGTAAAATAAATTTCACCTCCTTTTTCACCCTCTGTAAGAGTTAGCCTGATATGCAAGTGTTTTATAGCTTTTGAGTGAAAAGATTCCAGAAGTGTCAAATATTACTATATATTATTAGTAATTCATCATCATATCTAAATATCTTTGTGGCCTTATTATAGCAGAGAATACAGTCAATGGAGAATTTACCAGTTTGCATAGAAAGGGATTGCTTTTTCAGGAATAACAAGATGAGGTTTCTTAATGACACTTAAGGTATTTGAGAGAAAAGGTAACAATATTTAAAGTATTTGAGAGAAAAGATTACGTAAGAGAGCCTTTTGAGTGTTTCAGAGATTTTTTTTCACTCTTGGGCTGTAAGCATGTCTGGGGAACAGTAATGTATAGTGCTGTTGATGCAGTAATAAAAATGTAATAGTGTCACCCTTTTTTATTCATAGACCCATGTTTTCCATTTGCTGTTGGTAGTGCTATTACAAATTGAGTGGAATTTGAGCACTACATTGAAGTGTTCCATTTTCACATTGCATTAGTCTGCCTTTATTTTACAACTGTACTTAAGTATGATGTACATTTAATTTGGGAATTCTGAGGGAAGTTATGGCTATCTTGAACTATTTCTGTTGGCAGTAGGGTTGGCAGCATAAAGCAGGAGAATGGAAGAGAGGAAAAATTTGGATCACTTTATATGATGATAGATTTAACTAATGTCAGTAATATTATTTTAGAATTTGGAGGAGGTAACTGGTATGCAACAGTGCTGTCTTTTACACCAGTGTACAGTCTGCAGATTTCAATTTCAACTGTAGGAATTTCAACTGTAGAATTTCAGTTTCAGTTTGCACAGCTTCACATGAGACAACTTCAGGAAGGTGGTTGGGGAATCTTTCTGTTGCCCTTTGAAAACCATCTTATTTACTTAAACTGTATAACAGTTAAAATATTTTCTTTAAAATTTTATTATAGAGGTAAAGATAATTCAGATAATCTTATATGCCTTCATATGGCAGAATTGTTTTAAACAATTAGTTTAAACAAGGACAACACATCTAGTGTTCTGTGTTAGTGTTCTTTGCTGAAGTCATTTGGGTTCTGAGCTGTCCTGATTCATTGTGAATATAAATATATAAAAATTATTTAATCAGTGTATTTTTGACCTTATAGTTGTGTTATGTTATGTTATGTAATGCAGCCTTGTAAGTTTATACAAGAAGTAGATTCTGAAGTTGTAGTAAAGTTCTATATAACCTATCAAATAGTACTAACTAGTATAGAAAATAGCAAACTTAGTGTTCTAAATTAAATATATTTGTAATAAAGATCAAATAACGCTTGATTCTTTGCAGTTACATGAACCTTAGAATATATGAAGGTTTGTAGGGTAGATGTCCATGTGGGTAGTTACTTGCTTTGTCCTTAGGCTGAAAAAGAAACTTGATTATCTGAAAACTGGGAAACCATGACATGATAAAAATATTACTGGTGTGCTGGAAATCTCAAATGTGCTAATATGCCATTGTACAACAAAATTGAAGTTAACCTATAAGTAAAAAAAACCAACCTGTATGAAATTAGGAATGCTTCACATTCCACAGATAAAAGTTTGCAGATTTGAATAAAGTAAAATGATAGAATGTAATAAAGAACAAAACAGGCAATTCTCCAGTGTATTGAACACAATATATGATACTCATTGTGAAGGATTATGCCAAGTGTGTATTTATCTGAACAAACAAATAAAAAAAAAACCTTAGATTCCTTCTATTAGATGAAGTATTTTCTGTGCTGCAACCTTCCATATCTAATAATAGGTTTTATGAGGGCCTACATATCTTAATCCAATATTTAGAAAACATTTTCCTAATTGTGCTACTTTAATATAGAGTCTGATATTGGGAGGAGCTCAGTGTGGGTGGAGAATTTCTTGTCAATTCGAGTTCTAATTGCTAATGCAATTCCAGACAGTAAATGTAAAAAAGATCACAACCAGTGACAGATCAGTATGCTTTTTGCAGAATTCAAGAGTGAAATAAATACTGGTGTATAAGAAAGTTCACACTGGATATTTCTATATTTGAAATAAAAGTGATGTAATTGCTGGCCAAACACTCATGCAAAACACCAAACTCCTTTCGGTGTAGGTTTTTGTGGGTTTCTTAAAGGATTTGAATTTGAGGCCTAGTCTTCTCATCTTGATATTCCAGTATATATATATTTTTTATTTATTTATTTATTTATTTATTTATATTTATATATTTTTATATATTTGGCATATAAGGTAGAAACAAAGTTGACAATTGACTTATTTTGTAGAACAACTTTTTGAATGGGTGAATATGAAAAGCTTTCATCCTTTCAATGAAAGCTTTTTCAAATTTCATCTTATTTGCCAGCATTTATTTGTATAATTACATTTTCCCCGTACTGTATTTTCTAAGGCTCTGAATTTCTTATTAGTCTTTGAAGCCTTGCAGGCTTTGTTCCATTACTCTTACTATGTATAATGGAAGGTTTTTTTCAGCTCAGCATAGTTAAATATGCTACCACTGAAATAGCTGTCTTTAACTTTAGCGGATGGAAAAGTTAACCCAGCTCTGAAGAAAAAACAAAATCTGTTGGAAGCTAAAGTAAAACTTCCAGACTTTTCCGACAGGAAGAAACTCTAAAGGAAGTTAAAATTTGTAAGTATGTTTTGGTAAGACTTAAAACCAAGCCCCCCTCAATTAGAACTGTGATTAAGCTTGGTTTGTTTGTTTGTTTGTTTTTTGTGTATGTTGGGGGTTTTTTTGTTTGTTTTGGTTTGGTTTGTTTTTTGTTTGTATTTTGGTTTTTTTGTGCTGCAAATTTTAGTGATTCTCTTGGTTGGCAACAAGCTAAGCTCATGTGAAATGCTGTGGGAAAATAAGAACCTGATTTTCATTTGTATGAAGACTCCTTCTGGCAACTTAGCTAAATCCATGCAATTTTCCCTTGAGAGTTTGCAAGTACCATGTGAATGCCTCTAGTTGCATTCCTGGAACATCGACTTGCCACTGCCCTTACAAGCATTCAGTTTACAGTAGGTTTTCCAAACAAATATTCCAAAAGGTGCAGTTGTGTAATAATTTCCAGTTAAATCTGTGTGTAGCTGGCGTGGTTCAGGTATTTTTGCCGCAGTTGTCTGTCAGGTTAGTTGTTTTAAAGTGCATGAAGACTGCAGTGTAGCTTAAAACAAAACTAGTATTGCTGCATTTTTCCTAGCTGAATATTTGGTGTCCTGGTAAAGTAGAATAGAAGAGAGAACAGGATGTGCAGGAGATGCAGGAGAACAGGATGTAAAATCCCTCACTAATTCCTTCCTTACTTGTAAAGCAACACAAAAGGGGTGATGGGTTTTTGCAATTAATTGGTCCAAGTGAAACAATTTAAGAGGCTGAATCTTAACTCTGCAAATGCTGCTAGACTCTTCAAACTGTTTGAGCTGCTTGTGCAGGGAGGCACCTAGGTGAGAATTTAGTCTATTAGGGATTGAGTGGCTCATTTTTGGTTTCAGGCAGTGCTGTCTGTATATTTTTTTATACCTAGGGGTTTGTGTACCTGACGGTAAATTTACTTGTTTCTTCCCTCTATTTGTGTATATTATATAATGTGTCTTGAAGCCTTCTGGTCCTGACAGCACATAAGTAATAAATTGTTATTTATTATTTTTATTGCAAATATTACTAGAATTCAGCAGAAGTGGGAGCTTCACATGCAAAGCACAGGTACTTGATCAGATGCAAAAGGAAAAAAAAGAAACTGCTAACTTTAAATGCTGCTATATGAGTTGGTAAAATGCAAGAATACAAAAGGATGTTTTCCCTGTGAGGTGCTTAACAAGCTTGTGCCTGAAGTGGTGGAAGCATTTCATACAGCTAATATTGGGGCAAGTGGCTGATCCTGAGGCACAGCAGTGGGGCCGCTGCCTATAGGGAAGACACAAGTTGTGTATGGCCAGTGCTTGCTCTGGCTCAGCTGTGTGAAGAAAGGAAGTAGGGAAGTGAGAGAGAAAAGGAATCATACATGACAGCGCCTGGGGCGTGTATGTGACAGAGTGCACCGTGCTGACCGGTCTTGTGACAAACTGGTATTTAGGTATTTGACTGCCGGCTGTGAGGACAAAGTGAGGGAAAGCAAGGGGTGGAGATGCAGGGTGGCTGATATTTTTTGGCTAAACCAGCCTGTGTTAGCTCCCTCTGACTTCCCTCCTTTCCTGTTCCTCTCTGTCATTCCTTCCTCCCACACAGTCTCCCCCCACAGCCCCCTGGCTGGGGGCACTGGTGCCACAGCACCAGTTCCCTGCACATACGTGTTTGGCTTAGCATGTGCTGCTCAGCGCAGGGTGCTTGCAAAGCTCCTCCCTAGCTAGAAGCCATATGCACTGACAGATGCAGAGGTCCCCATTCGCTGTTCACTTAGGCTTACAAACAAATGGAAACTCCATGCTGCAAAAACTTTCTTAACCTGGGTTTACTTGTTCTGTCTGTGTTCCAAGGACTGTGCAGCAGACACAATTTTCTGCATTCCAGCAGGTCCCAGGAAGTGAGTCCTAAGAGGGGTGAGTCATGATGGAAACCTCTGCTGTGTGGAGCTGCATGTGCTTTTAAACTGGACATTGAGGAGGCTGAAAGGGATTTGATGTGTTCAGGTGTGGATACACCTCTTTGTATATGTTTGATATAATAATTACTTACCTATGCTGCACATAATTTGAAAATACCAAACTGTTCCTAAGAGCTACTCTGTTCCATAGCCTCTCCATATGCTGTGCACATCTCATGGGAAATAGGTCTGCTACTACTGAAGTCAATTTAGGTGACTAATTAATGAACAATGGGTCAAAGATTACAGCAGTTCAAGATGCTGTTCAAGTTTTTCAGTGTCAACTGTAGAGGACAGGAGAGAGTAGACAGCTTTTGGGTCAGCTGTTCTCATGACCTGCCGTTGCTAGAAAGGGATATTCCTGCATTTATTAAGGAGCTAATGATGTTTCTAATTCTAATGTATTATTATAGACAATTAGCATTCAAATCTCCTTGACACATTGCCAGTATAATTTCAGAAGCTAGACACCTGTGGTTTTTCATAGATTGTATGCTACGCTATTAAGTTATGTGTCATTTCAGACTAAGTTTTGTTTGGGTTTTTTTGTTGGTTTGTTTGGGTTTTTTTCTCATGGTGTGGGGCAGAAGCTACTTAAAATTTTTACCAAATATTACCAAAATACATCAAAGCTGTTTTGTTCCCTATTAATTACAAGACTGAGTTCAAATGATGAGATGTATTTTATGACAATGCATTTTAGAAAAGGATGGAGGGACCTCTTGTTACTCTGAGGATTTGGGCCAGTGGGATCTGAACTTCTTGATTTTAAAATTCAACCTGCAACATAAAAGCAAAATATGAATGTTCTTGAGGGTGTGCAAGGGATGACTCTTTTCATCCACTGCTGGCTTTGTCAGTGAAAATGCTGTCCCTTTGCCCTGATCCATTTGTGCCTCTTATCACCTAGTCAGGCTCCTCAATTACAAGTTGCTTTCAGCTATCGGTATATTTTCTGGCTTTTTTTTCCTCATAGGAATTCCCCTGTCCGATATCTCTTTCCCTGTTCAAATACCTTCTAAGCCAGCACAGTCTCCTTGGTCTTTCAGCTCTGCATCACAGTTCCAATTGCACACCCAGTGTTCTTCCAGAAGCCTGTGTTTTCCTGTCAAGTGCTGCTTTTCTAACCCCATCTACTCCTTACACTCCTTCTCTGCAGTTCACACATACTGTCTTTAATCCCAGTGCATTTACTCCCGTGTATTCTGCATTCTCACCCTGTCCTTCCCAAATACCACATCTACTCAGTGTCATTCATTCTCTTGTGTTTTTAAAGCACCTCTTGTTTTTAAAGCAGCCAAACCAATAACAAATAAGCCATCTCCCATTAGAAAAACTTGATCTTGGTGTGGTGTGGCCTTAAATAAACCAGTTTGGAAATTATGCTGTTACATAAGACTCTTAGCTTTGCTTTCTGTTTTTAACAAGTTTTTAAGCGTCCTGGTTACAGGAAAAAAAAGCCTGTAAGTGTTAAGCATAATGGATCATGATCCTAATGTTTATTACGGTGTTAAAATCTTGTCATTTCTTGGTAGTCTGCCATTCAATTTTTTTATGATAAAATTTCCAATTCAGAAGCAGGTCTTTGAAAAAAACTGACATTTAACATGAAAAATCAAAATTATGTACAGAATCAGCAATCAGTATTTATTCAAACATCTTCCATCTTTGCTTTTTTCATGTACTTGTTTTAAATGAGGTGCCGAAATTATTTAAATTATATTTTATGTTTCCTAATAAGAAAACTTGTCTTTTATTAATTGTCCTGAGGTTTGAAATCTACTAATTTCAGTGAAATGAACAAAAATGTTTTTGAACATTGTTTAGCTTGTCAGCTGTTAATAGAAGCAGCTTTTTTTTTCATATGAACATATACAAGTACTTGTATCTTGTTTGTGGGTGCGAATTTTGGCTGTATGCCACCTGGTGCAGTTTAGGAGTAAGGAAAGAGAGAAATGCAAATTTCACAGTGGTAACTTTCTCTTCAAACTCACATGAAAATATACTCATTTTTGTCAGGGGTTGCCAGATACAGATGTGCCTGCCATGGCTCCACTCCCCTATTTCCAGACATGAGCAAGGCTGAACACATGCCCAGTGGACACATACAAAGACAGAAGTGTAAAATCAGGTTGTCTCTAATCCAAGTCAATACACATAATATTCTGATTGGACTAGGTGGTTTAGAGTCAGTATCTTTTAAGGTATGTCAGCCAGGATGTCAGGTGTTGTTTGGAAGAAGGAATGCTCAATATATGACCCACCTAGAGTCTGTAATCCTGCCTGGTTAGCCTTCCTGTGCTGAACACAGGGCTGGGCAGCAGTCAGGGTGCTGTGTTACGGTGGGAGCACTTTGGTCTCGATGCCACTTCTGTCAGAGAGTCTGGCCCTGCCTATGTGGCACATCCCTGGAACCAGTGTTCACAACTGCCTCGTGATAAAATGTCCCAGGAGGTCAGTGCATCTTGCAAAGGTCCAGATCTACAGGGATATTTTGATATTACTTCCAACAGCTAATGAGAAGGTAGCAAAGGTCTTGAGCTACAGGGGTATTTTGATGTTGCTTCTGACAGATGATGGAAGGTACTCGCTCTGTATTATTCACCTGGGTTCTGTCTAGTTTGCACAGGAGTTGAGGTCAGACTCCCGGTTCTAGGAGATACAGAGCATCCCCATGTGACTTAGAAATGCGTGATTTTTCAGCACATTGCAAGATAAGACATAAAATATTGAAGGAGGCTTTTTTCTGGTTTTTTT
>VXBQ01011584.1:333359-416458 GCA_013400175.1 Phainopepla nitens | reverse complement strand
TTTTTTTTTTTTTTAGGGCCTCTTCTGTTGTGATTGTAAATTTAGAAATTACGAATTCGTTCCAGATGGGAAAAAAAAAATGAATCTCATAATTTCTTGTGAGGGAAAAAGATTTAGAAAAAGTATTTCAAAATCATGGTTTCAATGCAGTTGAACTGATGAAGTGAAAATGACATTTGACTGTCTTCATTAAAATACTGGACAAAATAACGTTACAAAGGAATTGGCCATTGCAGTGAGAAATTACTATTCAGAAATATTTTGTCAGTGGTATTAATTGAATATGTGTTAAATTTTCCTTTAGCAAGGGCCAGATTGATGTCACAAGTGGACTATTAACACTGAAAGTTGTGACTTAATCATAAACATCACCTTGTTTCATAGGAATTGTACCTATGCTGTGCAGAATAGTCAATGTAAACTTAAATTTGAAAGTGAGAGTTAGGAGAGGATGTAATAAATCCAAACCCAGAAAATAACTGAACAACGGTTTAACCTTTCTCTTTAAGTATGTACAATGTGATGACAGGGATTAATAAGTATTTTGAAGACAGAACCAAATAATAATAGTAATAATGTGGTACAAGAAAAGTTCTCTTTTGGCTAGTCTTTCCCTCACAGACCTTGTGTTTTGCCTGTCTTGTTTCTTGTGCTAAGTAAGTGAATGTGACCAAACAGTGTTTGCCAGACAAAGAACTGTAGTGATGGAGGCAAACATGTTTTATGGGATACTTATTTGCATGGTGTGCCTGTATCTCAGTGGTGTGTTTTCAGACAAGGTCTCTTTGGCTAGGCTGTGGTACAGACAGCCTTGAGCGCTCACTCTGAATCACTCTAGTGTCTTCGTGCTGGTCTCAAGTGTATATATCTTGTGTGAGAGAAGACATATCCTTGATACTCAGAATTCCATAGAGTAAGCTGACCTTTTAAAAGAACTCTTTCTAAGCCAGGTAGATGGGGATTCAGCATTCTGAATCAGACCTGGAACAGACAACACTGAAATGATTAAGTGTACCAGCAGTCTGCATAAAATGCCTGAGTGACCTCCGAAGCACTATGATAAATATCAAAGAAAAAAATTTTAAACCTGTACGATCAGCTTAAGGAAAATTAAGTATCTCAGTTTGTTGGAAATGCTGTTAAAGTAGGAAGACAGGTAGAGTGGCAGGAGATCACAGGTCACATCCTCTTCCATATGACCTAAAATGAATGAGTATGCTGGGTGGAAAGTGTCTTTCCACTGGAGTTTGCTTTGCAGTATTTCTCCTTGGTAGTCTTCCCAAAAGAAAGCACAGGTAAATAGTATAAACAGCTGATTGACCATTCTAAATGATCAATCATATCTGTTCTCTTTAAGGATGCTTACATGTGTACCATCTCCTTCGTTTTCCTTATTCCAAGAAAGAAGCAGTGCACACATAGATAGAGATCTGAAAAAAATTAAAAAAATCTTCTGATAGCAAGTGTCTTACTACAATTCCTTTATAGTGCCATTATACCTTTTATTACAAGATCTCAAAGCACTTTAGACATATTTGCTAACTAAGCCTCACATCTCTCTGCAGAGAAGTGTGATTTCAACCAAATGCAAGCACAGCAGACAAGACACTGAAATTGGCTGGACATATAGTCATTAAAATCCTTTAGGAATTACTTTAGTTGTGTAACCTGTGTGTAGAACATTGTTAATCTCAGGTGCTTCAGGAGGTGATGTGGGGCAGAGGCTGCCCACAGAATACTCCTATTCAGCCTTTGGGGATTTTTGCAGGGTGGGGCTGGAGGTGAGGCTGGCTATTCAGCTTGCTCTGCCTGGGCTGTTAAGCATCACCTCCAGTCTGCCCTGTCTCACCTGGTGACTCTTGCTGCTATTCACAAAGATACAGGAAATGTGTGGACATTGCCATCAGGTGTGAATGAAGCCGGGTGCTGAACCTTGGTGGAGCAGGAGCAACCTAACTCCACTTTGGCTCCACCTTCTTCTGCTGTCCAAGATAAGACCACAGCCTGAGGTAGCTTTGGCCCTTCTTAATGTTGCAACAGGCACTCTTCTGAGCCTGTACCTACCCAGCCACTGCAGAACAAGAGACAGGGAGAGGCAGGGTGCATGTTTACAAGCTGGATGTAGGCGAGTGCATTTCGTGGTGCAGGAAGGGTGATCTGAGTACAGGCTGCTGATGAGGGAGGAAAGAGGAGACACAGCTATTTAAGTGGTAGAATGTAGGCTGCTGTTGTGGGTGCACAGTGGGTGATTGCTGTAGCAGCACTTCAAGAGGCATACTTCCAGCAGGGCAAGTGGACCTTAGGAGAAAAAAGATGAGGCCATAGACTGGAGATCTGCCTGTGTGCAGACTGAGTTCAGGACATTCTCAGTCTGCAACAGCTGTTGGAATTACGGACATATTTTGGACAGACGGAGGTGTACCTGCACTGTGTAGCATATGTGGCATAAATGAAGAATGTCTCGGAAATGTTGAACCTGCTGGGTGTATACTGTGAAGTTAATCCCTGTGCGAACAGTAGGTGTTTATGCAGAAGAACCAGGCATTCAGCAGCCTGGACAAGTACCATGAATCCTCACATGCTGCCTGAAGACAATTTCTAGCTGGAAAGAGGGAAGAATGAATGTAGGGTAGCTCTAACCTACACAGTGAACATGTAGGTTAGCATGGAGGCTTCCACCCACACGACCTACTTGTGGAACAGCTTCTTTTTTGAAATAAACAGTGCAATATCATCCATGCCTGTTTCAGTAGGACGTGTATTTCTGTTGGCTGGAAGAAAGGAAGGTACAGTTGTCAAGCCCAGATGGAGGTTTTGAAATATGCATGATAGTGGCAGCTGTGTGTGGGAAGAATGAGTTGAAGTGTGTTGAGGAGGAGGAGGAGGCTTGTTTACTGTGCTACTGCCTTCTTGTAACTGCGGAGTTGAATGAGGAGAGAAATGCGGAATGTGTTTCATGTCCGTTGATTATTGCTTCACTGTGCTGGACAATTTTTTTCTCCCAATATTCATTATTTGTTTGAAAATTCATAAAGGATCAGTGATTTGCAGTGAAAGAGACTGAAAAGACATATAATCTGTATTTTGACAGTCCTGGATCCTCATGGATCAAGTCCCTGATTTCCTGAACTGGGCCCTTCTGCCTGAAGGATCCACGTTGAAAGCTAGGCTGAGGCAGCTGTGTGCATGCTTTGGAGAGGAATGCATTGTCCTGTCAGCCTTTCTGATCTTGAATTTTGTGTGTGCCCTTACTAGTGTATTTTGTAGTCTGTGGTTATGTAAATGGTTAAGCCTATGTATGACTGGCATTTGGGTGTCAGGGCCGTGTCTTGTTGCTGCTGTAGTCACTGGTTGGCAGTGATGCTCTGGGGTGGTGGCAGGTAAGACCTGGCTGAAGGCAGTGGTGTGCAGCTCACCCTCTTCCTCCTGGGGAAACAGGGGCAGTCAGGGACAGATCGCTGAGGCCTCCCAGCCAAGCCCTGCCTACAGGCAGCCTGCTGCTTGGTTCCTGGGTGCCTGCCTTCCTCTCTCTGCTTGGAAAGGCAGCCTGTCGTGCTGAGCTGAGGCAGCCTGTGAGGAGATCCAGCTCTCATAGCACCCCCTCTTTCCATTAAAAAAGACAATGTCAACCCAAAAGGTTTAGTGATTCGTAAGAGAGACTACATGTATATGTACTTATTTGTACTTACGATTACAAAAGAGAGGAGGATGTGCCATACACAACAAAAAGTATTGCATTTATGTAGTGAAGTGGATAGGGACAAGTTAATTGACAGCCTCCTTTAAGTTTTATGTTTTCTTTAGATTTTTGTTTATGACTTTCAGTCATCTCATTAATTAACACTGTTCTGTGGGGAGAATAAGGCTTTGTGGTTTCTTTCTTCTTCTCACAAGAATGTTTTCAAAACATGTTTTATTATGTATATTTTTTTGCATTCCTATCCCAGAGCTTGAAATCAGTATTTTCTGAATAATTCCCTAGTATCTGAGTTATGTGGCCTAAAAAGCACTTTGACTTAATTAAAGTAAATGATCTAAAAAGAAAGTCTGAAGATCTAAAGTTATCTGTTAGAAGAATATCAAGAAGCCATGAACCGTAATAACTTCTAGAATCAGGGAGTCAGTTTGTGTGACAGGTGTTTTAGTTCGTGCTAGTGCTTGGTTTGTCCTGTGCTGTGCTGAGAGCCTTTGCTCTTACACTCAGGTAAGGTGTATCTGTCTGCAGAATGCCAGTTAATGTAGTGGATGGCTTCCAGATACACCTGATCTTGAGAGTGTCTGCCATTTTAATCTGAAATAATATGACAGTGACTTCCAGATTTTTATCAGCAGAAAGTCTACATCCCAAGTCATTGATCTGATGTGTGCTTTAAGCTTACACCTCTGAGACTTCTATCTTAAGCTTACAGCTATCAGACTAAACATCCTTCTATCCCTCTTCATTTTCTTGTGGGCCTGTGAAAAAAGTGTGCTTCAGACCTTTGCCATTCATGAGGTGTGCCCAAGATTTTATAAAGAATCACAGCCACAAAAAGAAGCAATATTAGTATTGATATGACTTTTCCACAGCTTTTTTTTTTTCACCTCAACTGTGGCATGGACAGCAGTGTAGAAAGCCAGAATTAGAGGTCATCAAATGTTTCATATGACCAGTTCTCAGGAAATTGCATAAGTCTCTAAAATCCAGTTTTCTTGAAGTCATGAAAGGCACTGAATTGATCAAAGTGTAGAACCATCAAAAAGTGAAATTTACAAGTGTTTGTGTTGGACAAACACAACATCTTCACAACACTTCAAACGGAAGATGTTGCTGCAAATGGAGTGTGAAAAAATTATCTGCTTAATTAGTAGTAAACAATCATGGCAGCAAAGGAATTTTAGGTGTTTATAGTCTATTAGTCATAGTCCAGATTTGCTTCTAACAATTTTACTTTGAAAATTAGGCTAGATTTATTATTGTTCTACTCTTTTCCAAATGAGGATGTAACTTTTTTACTGCTTGAATTTCTGTGCATTCTTCATCCAGTTTTAAGGCCTCTAGCTTGCACCTTGTGTTGTCATTTATGTCTTAGCAATACTAGCGTTACATACACATCGTTATCATCTGATGGTGCTCACATCTTGTCTTCTCTGTATATGTAGGTTCAAGAGATAGCCTTTGTCCAGCCTTGGTCTAATTTTCTTTCTTCCATAAAGCAGATACCATTTAGAAATACCCGTTTAATCTGGTAAACAGGCAAACTGAAGCATTCATTTAAATTTTTGCACTCCTTGTCAAGGTCTGTAAATGAAAATACCTTTTTTTCCATGATAGAATTATCATATGGGCATTGCTTTATCAGCAAAAGGCAGATGTAAGTGTGTTTATTTAGAAGTGTGCCTGTCTATATTTAAGTATGAGCATTCAAAAGATGTCTGTAGGAGAGGGAGATAATCAAATCCTGAAGAATTTCTGCCAACTGACTTCTGTCAAGGTCAGAAGGATTATTTAATGAGTCTTACTCAGTCAAGAGTTTTGACTGTCTCCTTCCAGAATGTCCTGAGCTTTAAGATGTCATCACAAGAAGTAAATTCTCTGGTCTTCAGGTTATCTATAAAATTGACAATAAAAGTAGCTATTGTTACTTCCCTGGATGATGTCTTCAGGTAAAATATGATTTTCCACTGTTTTGTACCTTGGGCTATGAATTCTAGTAGGTTTCCTTTTCAGTTTCTTTTGAAGTCCTGTCTGTAAATGTTAAATGGTTGTAGAGACTCTTCTGAAATACTAGCTGTAATTTTTCTTCACAGTTTCTTCAAATAAGTCAGTAATACAGTATTTTTAAACTACATAAGAGAATATTTGTTGCCTTAATATATAGGATATTTTATCAAATGTTCTGAACATCAAGGAAAAAATTATTACAAGAAAAACAAACCAGCAGTCTAATTTTACCTGACAGTATGTAGAGGAATCAGTTATGGCCCTTCAACGTGGCTTATCTGAAAGTCCATCTTGTGGACTTCTTCTATGCTTTCATACTCCAAATGCTTAGAAAAATGAGGTTTTTTTAGAAACTTTGCTGCAGTTAAAGTTCAGTAACCACCAGCAGAAATAAGAGTACTGTCATGATTTAACCCTGGCCAGCAGCAGAGCACCATGCAGCCCTTGCTTATCCCCCTGTGGTGGGATTGGGGTGAGAATCAGGAGAGTAAAAGTGAGAAAATCTGTGGGTTGTGCTAAAGGCAGTTTGATAGGAAAAGCAAAAGCCATGCACACAAGCAAAGCAAAACAAGGAGTTTGTTTGCCACCTTGCCTGGGCAGGCAGGCATTCAGCCATCTTCAGGAAAGCAGGGCTCCATCACACATCAGGGTTTCTTGGGATGACAGATGCCATCACTCCAAACATCCCTCCTCTTCCTTCTTTTTCTCTCCATTTTATATAAGGAACATATGCTGTGGAATGTCTCTTGGGATCAGATGTCCTGGCTGTGTCTTCTCCCAACTTTGTGTTCACTCCCAGCTTCCTCACTGGTGGAGCAGTTTGAGAGGCAGAAAAAGCCTGGACTTGGTGCAAGCACTGCTCAGCAATAATTTCAGCATCTATTTTCAACACTTTTCAGCACTAATCTAAAACACAGTCCCATATTAGCTACTATGANAAAGCAGGGCTCCATCACACATCAGGGTTTCTTGGGATGACAGATGCCATCACTCCAAACATCCCTCCTCTTCCTTCTTTTTCTCTCCATTTTATATAAGGAACATATGCTGTGGAATGTCTCTTGGGATCAGATGTCCTGGCTGTGTCTTCTCCCAACTTTGTGTTCACTCCCAGCTTCCTCACTGGTGGAGCAGTATGAGAGGCAGAAAAAGCCTGGACTTGGTGCAAGCACTGCTCAGCAATAATTTCAGCATCTATTTTCAACACTTTTCAGCACTAATCTAAAACACAGTCCCATATTAGCTACTATGAAGGAAATTTACTTTATCTATTTGTGCTGTGTGTATACATACACTGCATAGGTCTGAGATCCATTCAGGGTGTACTACAGGGCCAAATAAAGGAGAAGGACACCCTCCCCGAACAGGACGTGTCATGAAATCAAGGCCAACTACTCAATGCAGAGCTGAGTCCACCTGGACTTTGAGCACCACAAGGGGCTGTTCTATTTACATTCAGGAAAGCTGGGTTTGGATTGTGCCTGTACCCACAGGAGGTTCAGGGGCAACACTGCATAGGAAATTTACTTTATCTGTTCGTGCTGTGTGTATACATACACTGCATAGGTCTGAGATTTTTTTAGATACCTGGCTAAAGGGGAAACCACAGCTCTCACACAATTTCCAAGGAGCAGACCACAAAGTGAGATTAAATTAAAGCAAAAATGAACTGGAAATAGTAAGGTAAAGAAGTATGTCTGGAATCCCAACTTCTCCTGCAAGGCACATACTTGCAGAATTTAAGTGACCTCAGCCAATTTCTTATGTGAGATGAGCACTCACAGCTTGAAGCCCAAGAAGAAGGGCTTTTGTTGGAATCTAGGGCACAGGAAATACTCCTCACTGAAATGTAGATAAGAAATAATAAACAACGAATCTGAAGACGAAATACAGGAAGTCCCATTTGCATCATTTAATCCCAGCACAGAATTGCCAGTGGAATCCAAATCAGGGAGACCCTGGTAATTTTTTCAGCCTTTAAGAGTCCAGCATTTAACTTTTGGGACTGCTTACTGTAACATATGGTGGAAGGAGAAGACAAATTCAACTTTTATGCAGTATCAGAGTATATTAGTTGCTAATAGATGCACCTTCTACACCCATTTCAACCCAAACTGAGCTTAAAGAATAATTCCTGTCTTAAAAAAGATATTTATTACTGACAATGTCAAAGAGTTATTATGCCCACCTTTCCTGATAAGCTGTGCTAGCGTAGGAGAGAGCCCACAGATGTCTTTCGAACTTATACTGAGGTTCCAGCCCTCTGCCTATATTTCACCATGAAAACTATCTGCCAAAATACTTTATCTGGAACACAAAATAGGAATCAGAAACAAGGACTACTTCCTCCTGTCCCATCCTTCTCCACACAACATGCAAACTGGACAGCCACTATTCTAAGTACAGCTCTTTGTGAATGCTCTGTCTACCATTTTCCCACTAAAATAATTGTTTTCTTGGTACGAAAACCATTATATTTTACAAGTCTCACTGCAGAGCTCATAAATATCACATTTCCTCATGCATTACTGAAACTTCAAGGAAAACACACGCTGGTGATGTTTTCCAAGTTCCAGTTAACTAAATCAGTTTACTTTGCTCTTCCCACTCCACTGAAGGGAAGAAGCATGTGTGAACTCTGGCCATATCCAAAGTTTGCTGTCAAGATCAGCCATTTTACTTCTTCACTTTATTTATAAACACAGTTAGGTATTACAAGAGCTAGGCCATTTAGTCATAAAGACTGTCAGAACAGATAATGTATTGTGTCTCACTGAATTACAAACTGGCTGGGTGCCTAGCCTATTGACGGCAAAAGTCCACTCCATTACAGCTCTGGCAATGTCTTCTATCTACTTCAAAAAGATTTTTAAAAGCAGGCAACTGTGAAATGACTATATAGAACATACAAATTACATTTTTTACTCCTGTTGGTTACCTGCAATTACTCTTTACTAGTTCTAATGCCAAGTCAGGAAGAGTAATACTTTACCGGAAAATCTAACTGATGACCTTCAACCTAATGAGATATCACTCAGCAGTGATATCCCACAGTATCCACACAGATGTGGAACTACTGGAACTAGTGCTCTGATAAATTGTTTTCCTTATGTGTTTAGGGAGCACATGTGCAGCCACAGTGAAATCAAAATCAGTGTTACATTTCAAAGCACTGAGTCCTTAGTGTAGTAGCAGTTATAATACAGTGATAGTTGTTATGAGAGCCATGAAATTTTATATGACTCACTGCAGGCATTGCTTGTATCTGCTTTCAAAATATCCAAAATAGATAACTAAAAAACAAAGGTAATAACATCTACAAGTATGGCATATTGAGTATAGGTAGGCAAACATCTTCTTTTGAGTGGAAAACACTGAAACAAAACAATAACCCAGAAAATGCACATTGACTTCAAGTTAGAATACCACAGCTTGCCTTTACATGAAATTGTATTATCTTTCAGAGGAAAATACAATTTAAATACTGGTTTGATTTCTAAAATGCTTGATATCCAATCATCAACTTGCATACATGCAGTGAAGTAAAAGTACACTGTGCTTCCCTGCAAAGGGTTTTCTTTTAGAGAAGCAGGGTTTATCCTGCTATGAACATAGTCAAAACATGTACTTCCTCTAAAAGCAAAATAGTATATAGTATTGCAATAAAGTAGTACTATACTCAATATAAAACTACTACTTCAGGAATTTCCTGTCTATAATTACAACACCTGTATCAGTGCCAAGGTCAGCATGTTAATCCATAGTCAATTTGAAAAATAAGCACAAAAAATCTACAGCAGATATGGTCATATTTTAACCAAATGTTTATTGACCTTATGCTAAATATGTCCATAAATGATGTCCATATTTTCAATGTATTTAGCTTAAAAAAAATTTAATCAATCTGAGTATCACATTATTACTATGGCTTTGTAACTGCTTCTCCACAGACATTTTCCTGTTCTTACTTTGTTTTTTGTCAATACCACTTACCAGATTTTTAGACTGAAGATGGAGAAAGTATTAGAGGGACTGCTGCCTCTCTAAACAACTCAAGAAATCAGAGAAGAAATCTGAAAGGATTTCATGTACTTCAGTTCTAGATTTGATTCCCCTTAATATCATTCAGTCAATGTGAAATTATTTTGCTGCTAAATACAGAGACAGTCAGCTTCAGATAGGACTTTTTTTGGTATTATCAGACCATTATCATCTTTTGAAGAAACTTGAAACTAATCAAAGAGATGATCTGTTTATTTCTTATCCATCTCTTATTTAAATGATTCTAAATGTCATATGGAAAGGGTGCTTTACATGGAGCTGTCATAAACCAGCCTAAATGGTATCCATGCACATTACTCAGCAGCATAAACTATCCATATATTGTAATATTTCTATCAAGCTATGATTTTTTCTTAAACCAACAGAAAATCATGAAGCAGAGACCAATAAATTGCTAACTATCTTTAATAAAATCTCAAAAACAATGAAGTCTGCTTCCCTGATTTTAATTTCTTTACTCTTATTAATGATAATCTTTCTAAAAAACTAATAGAAGAGATTTTTTGTATATAATTTTTTCATAGCTCATCATATTTATTTGGATCAAAAAGAGGAGTAAGATTTGCAATAGAGATGTTCCCTATCAGTGGCTATTTCATAGGAAGGCAAAATAATACATCTGCTAACTTCACTGTTGCATAATAGCACAGGAGGAGCAACCAATAGCAAAGCAGACAAATCCTCAGCCACTTACTGTTTTGTAACCCAAACCAGTGCTTAAAATTCAGCTTGAAAAAAATACAGGAAACACTACTGTAGCTGAACAAAACAAACAAAAAAAAGGCAATTTCCTTGTGGTAAGATATACTTAGTAAGCAGACTGCTATGTTTTGCACAACTTGCCATTTTTGGATGAAGCCTCTGGTGAAGAAAATGGCAGAGAAATGAGGCCTCAGACACTGATGCCGTGTGAGCATTACAGAAACGTCCCACTGAACACAACTGCCTAGTCAACCACAGGCAGCAAAAAGGACTCCAGAGATCAGGAAGGTAACCAGACTCCTAAGAGCCAAAACCAAGTAATAAAATGGCAAACACTTCCCCTAAAAAATGAAATCTTGGTTTTTGCTATACTCCTTATTTTTTATTATACTATAAAATGGTGACTAAAATAGTGCATTTATGTTATTTCTGTTAGATGAGTATCGTGACTGGTGATAGGCTAGAATATGCTAAAACATCTCCAAGCAGAATTCTGAACAGTTCTGAACTAAAGAAATGATCTTAACTTTAGATGTGTTGCGAATGCAAAGAAAAACTTAACATATTATGTATTTAAATGACATAATAAAGAAAAAGTAACTATATGTTTTTGGTAGTAAGTAAAACCAGATTTAGTGTTTCTTTTCACTATGCTCTACAAGATTTTAGAGGTAGTAGATATTATCCTCCCACACTCATTGTTATTCCCAGGTGAGTAGGAGGAAAACCAGTTTTCCTACTTTCTAACTCCCAGCTGCTTTCTTACTGAATTGATTTCTCTTCATTCTGTGTGAATGAAATAGTTCCTGAACTAACCTAATGAATAACAAGAGATACTTTCTCTGCATCTGCAGAGGACAGCAGTGTTGTCAAAAAAGCAATTAATAGTGAAGGAAACTCTAACTCTGGTGCTTAACCATCATCTTTAAATAGTTCTGCGGTGTGGTTCCTGTTATAAACTTCAATAGCACAGTCTCCATCTAGATGTAACAAGAACTATGCTTATAAAAGTAACTGAAAATGTGCTGTAGGAGATACATGATGGATCACGAGTGTGTTACACCATCACACATCCAGCAAACAGGATTATCACTAGTGAGATCCGTAGCAGACAATGTGATTGAGCAGCTCCGTACACCACAACGAAAGAGATGGGTGTGTAAACTGTAGAAGAGTGGAGGCTTCCAGCTTATCAGTCAGAACTCAGGTGGAAAAAGTCCTAGGAAACCTGGGTCAGTGCTGAGCATGATCTGACTAAGGGATTGGACGAGATGACCTTATGGCTTACTTTCCAATTTGAGTGATCCTATGATTACATTAAGTCTGGGGCTTCATGTAAGGAAAGTGTTTAGTTGGATCAAGGATTGTGAAATCTCTTCATTGTTTGTGAAATTCACGTACTTCTTGAATGACTCCAGCTGATCACAAAATTTTAAACACTTCTGAACTATTTTCACAATTTACTGAAGGACTTTTCCTATGGTCTTTACAGGTTTAAGCTTCACATGAGGATTCTGGTGAACAGACACTGCTTCAATAGTACTTGGTCTTGTATAAGCATCTCCCTGCTGGTCAGACTTCAAACATGTTACTCAGAGGACAAAGAAAGGAGTCAGGGGACACAGACCAACTGAAGATTTCAGTTTAAGATTGTATACTAGGCTATCACTAACTAATTGGTACTCCGGAGCACCTGGTTTCTATTTTACATGCTTATATAGAAACAATAAAAAAAAATTCAAACCCTATCCAAGTTGTCACCCATGTAAAACTAGAAATCATTCTGCAGTTGCAACATATGCACTTGACAGGTTCAACTCACCCATTAGAATAAAGAAGAGTTATCTGTGCATGTTTATGCATGTACCTTACCGATTCTTTCATTGCCATTTTCTGTCTAAAGAGGACAGGACGTTTTTACATACAAACTTACATACTAGAACTGCCTTTTAAGTCTCTAGTGACTGTTCAAGATCTGATTCTATCACCATGAAACCAAACAACATTGAAACAAATAGCCTTGTCTTTTCTTTGTATTTTTACAGTCCACTGTTTTTCAGTCATACAAAGAATTCTTGCTCAAAGCATGTCAAACTTCTGGTTCACATAAAAGGGATGCTATCCATTCCTTGGTGAGGTCTTCATTATGGAATTTTTTCCTGCATCCACCTTGCTGGTGTCAGCAGCAAACTAACAACAATTCAACTTTTAACTAAGATGCACACTACTGATAAAAAAAATATCACTTTGGTATCAGCCAGGCAGGTTGCATATGAAATGTAGCACTAATGCAATTTCTTTAAAAAGCTTATTAAATTTTTGCAAGTAGTCTTCCCAACAGCTAATGGTGTGTTATGAAAGGTCTTATCAACTGGGAGAATAATTTAAGGATTTGAATTCCCATAGCTGGTTGTTCATATCTGTGTGCAATATAGACAATAATAAACTAGGATGAAATTCTCTTTTCATTTAGTGGAGTCTTCTATTAATTAAAATATAAGAGGCAAGATACAGATGTAACAAAAGTTATTTTCTCCATTGCTGGTAACAACTGAACCAAAAACTTGAGTTTGTCTTGGGATATTAGAGTCTTCCAGTTTAATACCTTGGACCTGTATGCTGCTCAAAAGGAGTCTGCCATTCCCCACCACTGGTCCTGGAAACTAGAGCTAGAACCCTGAACCTTAATGCCTATTTAGGGCACCATAATTACATTCATTTCAGCCTGCAGAGATGAATTCAGCTAAAAGAAATAACAAGAACAAAGAGACTGTGGTAGGATGACTGTTGCTACCTTTTTCCTTACAAGTTCAGTGCTAGGTAGCCTACATAAACTCCACAAACAAGATTCAACCGTTCTCATTACATATCCTGTTCGGGGAGGGTGTCCTTCTCCTTTATTTGGCCCTGTAGTACACCCTGAATGGATCTCAGACCTATGCAGTGTATGTATACACACAGCACAAATAGATAAAGTAAATTTCCTGTGCAGTGTTGCCCCTGAACCTCCTGTGGGTACAGGCATAATCCAAACCCAGCTTTCCTGAATGTAAATAGAACAGCCCCTTGTGGGGCTCAAAGTCCGGGTGGACTCAGCTCTGCATTGAGTAGTTGGCCTTGATTTCATGACATGGGGGTGGAAGGGTCCAATGCCCTGGTCAGGCTGTCTCATGTAGAATTTGTAAAACATCTCTGAGCCAGGATTCAAAGCTAGAGGTTGAAGGTGAGCCAGTCTCGCTGTTAGTCAGAACCGAGTGTCTCAGGATGGGCGTGCTGATAGGGGCTGCTCTGCAGCTCTGCTCCAGGGCTCCGCTGTGGAGTTTCTTGTTGAGTGGTTACAGGTGGTCTGGACTGGAGAGGTTCTTGTTCTCTTGCAGGGGTGTCTGGGCCTGGTGCTGCAATGGGCTACTGCCAGATTATAAACAAATGGGCATGGCCTAGAAACCTCCAAAATTTATAAACATTATCTGGGTAACCAGCTTTTTTTTGTATTGTGAATAACAGGGCAGAATACTGGAAAGTATTTATTTATCAAGTGTTTTGGGAAAGGATATGTATTCTGCAAGTCAGAGGTACCTTACATAGAATCAGACAGTGACATCAGATACATGTACTTGGACTAATGTTCTTATACTCTAGGATAATGTTTTAAATCTATGTAGCATTTCATTGTGGCCAGTTTATGTGGTGGTAGGCTCATTTTCTCAAGAGACTGTTCTGGCTCATGTTACACACAATCTTGTGTTGCTATTGTCACTGTGTGTGTCACTGTCACAATCTAGTGTGCTGTTGTGACTGTAAGGCCAGTTTCTGACCAGGTGATGATAGGAATCTCCATACAAATATCATTGTAGCAGCATTTTCAGCTTGTTTGGATGAGAATCCCCCAACCTCTGGTTTGCTCCAGCTGGCCTGCTGTCTCTTGTCAGCACTCCAGTGTATGCATGATGAGTGTCTAGTTAAAATAATCTCATATGTGTGCAAAAAGTTGTTAGGTATATCTCAATAGATAGTGTCCATTATTTACTATATGAGCAAAGCAGGGCCTGCCTGGGTTGTTCCAGGGCTGCTGGGAACTCCCTGCCTCCTCAGTCCCTGACATGCAGTTGATTATCTTGTTAACATGGACTGGGACTGCCAATGGAGTTCTTTTATTGATTCCTTAGACCTCTGGTGGAGCTGGGACTGCCTGGGGCAGGTTCCAGTAGCTATCCATCAACTATCTCATCTGTACAGAAACTAGCTGAGGAGTTCCCAGGACTGCCCAGGGAGTTCCTATGGGTGACTCAGCACGCCCAGCATGTGCAGGGGCACAGCCCTTGTCCCCAGCTGCATCACAGTTACAGCTGCTGTGTTAATTCAGAGTGCACGTGCATGTACCCACCTGGTACACGGGGCAGGAGTTTTGGGAGGACCAAGAGGTTTTGCATAGGCCACTTGATGCTTGGGCATTTCCTGGTGTGTCCTGCTCAGCTGACTAGTAGGCTGTGTTCTTTGCTAGGCACAGATGCCGTTTTCTTTTCGTGCCGGGCTGACATGTTTACAAGCTACTACAGAGTGCTTTTCCTGCCATGGAAAATCAGAAACATCATGCTCACTGTCACCAGAACTACACTTCAGCAAAGGTCTCTTTACTGGAGTGATTTGCTACTTTCTTACCTGCTACAACAGGTGCTGCTTGAGCCTTCTGTTTCTTGGAGAAGAAAGGGCAGCCTGTTACTGAACTTGTAGTGCTTACTGACTAAAAAATATGTTCATTGCTGATGGAGAATATCTAAATCTTATGGGCTTGAAACCTGGTGTGATCTCAGGTAGTTGTCATAAAGTGGCCTCCCCTAACATGTAAGGGGATGTAAATTTAAACTTCCATATAGTTAATCTCCTTTTTCTTTTGCAAATTAAATGAAAAGTAGTGAGTAAGCCAGAAGCACAGTAACCAGATATGTCTGAAAGGTTAGTTTGGATATTCAAGAAACAGTTAAAGTTGGTTAGAGTAAGAGTGAGAGAGGTTTGAGCTGTGTCTGTGTTCATGAGCACATAAGGCATGGTTTCATGCTGTTTTCGTTTTCAGACCACTCTCTCCAAAGACAGTCTCCAGGTAGCAGATGAGGTGGTTGAGCTTCTTCAGCTCAGTGACCTGTCCTACAAGGATGCTGAGAAGTCAGGTGTATACCATGTTGAAATTGCAGCACATAAAACTTACTCATACAGGGCAAAACGAGGGGAAGAATTAAAAATATATGTTCACTACTAGTGTTGTTCACAATCAGTATTTGCTGTATGAAATATGATGTAAGAACAGTGAAGGTAGGAGTGATATAATGGACAGGAGGATCTCCAAAGGTATTAGAGACCTTGGTAATGCTAGTTTGTTGGCAGAAATAGATGAGCTGGTTAGAATTATAGTACCTAACTATTAAAGACACGGTACACTAAGGAAGGTCTTTGAAAACTCTGATCACTGTGAGCTGCATAAGAGGAGAATTATTTGGATTTATGCTAACAGTAGTATGGCTGCATTTGGAGGGAATGAAATGTGTGTGCATTGGAAATGGCTGTTTCTGTAAGAGTGAGTGTAGGTGCGTGGAAAATAACTTTGATAAAATGTCTGGAGAACTGCCTAGGGGTCA
The DNA here is from genome assembly GCA_013400175.1 of Phainopepla nitens. Lineage (NCBI taxonomy): Eukaryota > Metazoa > Chordata > Aves > Passeriformes > Bombycillidae > Phainopepla > Phainopepla nitens. The sequence goes on along the minus strand of VXBQ01011584.1, from coordinate 400,360 downwards.
GGACACCTGAGTTCATCCCTGGGGTCCCCTGCTGCCTTGCTGCCTAGGCCAGCTCATTTCCCTGTGCCTTGCTTTCACCAGCTACAATCAGGAAACAAATCTTTCACTTCCTCTGAGATTGGTTCATGAGAAAGACAATGAGAGCAGGGAAGTGTTACCATCTCTGGTTAGAATGCCACACACCTAGTGAACGCTTAACCCCCACTTGTTCTTTTAATTTAAATGCAGTTAGTTTATATCGGGGATTTTCCCATGGTTTCTTTAGAGATGTGAGATAATGAGATTTTTTTTCTCCCGAAATGCAACTCTTTAGAACAGTGTCTTGCTTGAAGTGCTGTGTAAAGAACAGTCTTCTTTATGGGGCTGGTATAACACGTTAGATCACCTTCCATTGAACCATGTGCTTTAACATACAGAATTATGTCCTGTCTTTTTTTCAAGTGGAGCTTGAATAGCTGCATCCTTTGCTGTGGTCTAAATTGCAGAAAATCCTTATCTTAGTAATAACTTTATTTATGAATATACTTTACCTGTCTGTCATAAATTATACTTCAGCTGCTGCAGCAGCACGCAAAGGAAGAAAAGTTTAGGCAAAAGCTGAAGATGAGCCTGATCAGAGATTTGAGCTGTTTTTTCACAATATGTGTTTGCAGCTGACTTGTTTGTGCACTTTATTGTTGGATAAATGAAGAGGTGAGATAAAGCCCTCAGTGTCTCCTTCCTTTACCTTGCCAGGAGAGAAGGAGAATTGCCTGGCTTAGATGCCTGTCTTTCTGGACCGGTATGTGGAGTCATTCATTACTATTTTCACAGTGCTCAGCAAACAGACCTTTAAAACCTTTTGTTTCCTAAGCCATAGTAGGGCAGCACTGAGGTTGCTGTGTCTCAGGAGATTGTAGTGACTTTCTCATTTGCATTTCCAGCTCTGTCCTCAGGTTGCATTTATAATGCCCTTACATTTATAATGCCCTTATCTAAATTCAGCAGTTTAGAAGGCAGCTCTTACTTTATTCATTTAAAAAGGAAGAAATTAAAAGCAAAATTGGTTACTTTCTGATCAGTCAGAATTGCTTCCCTGTAGTGATATTCAAACTGTATTTCTAAACATGAAAAAGTTGGTGCAACGCAGAAGTTTCTGGGGTTCTAAGAAAACCATTTTTTAAAAATAAAGTTTTGGACTTAATAAAATGTAGTTTCTTTTTTGGGGTAATTAGCTTACAAACTGCTAGGGGCTTTCCAGCCATTGGAAACCCTACCCTAAAGCTCATTTTAGCTTGTAGAACAAGTCTGACCTTCTTAGCTAGCTATCCCAAACATTGTCTAGAGAGCTGCTTTTCCTGCCTTAACTGCAAGGGCACTGCTGCAGAGAGTGTACCAATCGTGCTGAAATGTGTAAAATTATCATTTAAGCCAAAATAATGACATAACCTTCTGAGTAGTGTATAATTCTAATAAGATTAAGCTTTACCAATGAAAAACATAAAATATATAACTTAATCAAATCATAATCTATTCTGAATAAACTGTATTATACATGTTGGCTGAATGGATTATATAAATTTAATGAAATTACACTGTCTTATAAGCAGGATACAATAAGTAGTAATGTCAGCTTTTCTATACACAATATAAGAGAGCAAGGAAGAAGATGGAGATTATTAGAAAATTAGTTTAGCCAAAACAATTAAAAAGACTAAGATAAAAATAGAGTAATTTCTTAAGTACTGCAACAATGAGCTTCATGCTTCTTTGAGTGTATTAGCCAAGATCAAAGTAAGAAATATGAACATCTAAGAAGAAGACTGACATGGTGTTGGAGAGGAATGACACAGCTGCCTTAATTGCAAAAGATTTGAGAAAATGTAGTACTTTCTCATCATCTGTTCAAATTTTTATTCATATTTCTTTAGTATGTTGTATATTTGTCCATTCCATCTCTTTATTCGTATGTGGCAGTGGATTCCAGGCTGTTGGCACTTCTGTGCCAGATGGCATACACTCCCTCATGCTGAGATCATGTTAGAAATGTCATCTGTGCAACTCGACTGAGATAGAGTAGCACTTTAAAATGAATTCTGCAGTTGTCCACTATGGATTTTTTTTTTTTTATTATTACTGGGGGTATTGCACCCATGTGAGAAGAATAAAGATGCTTTTGTTGCTGTCAAAGAATAAAGAATTTCCAAATATTTTTGATAGTGTACCAAATTTCAGTTTAGTTTGCTGTAGTAAGGAATATTTGTCCTTACAGAAGTACTTAAAGTTTTATGAAAACAGCTTTTAAAACTATGTTAGCACAAATACATTACCCCTCCAAGAACTGTGCTGCATATTTTTGGAAACCTTTATGAGACAGTCAAGAATAATGCTAAGACAGAACGGTTTGAGACTTAACCCTTCCAATAAGAGTATCAGAGTAAGGGATTTTCCTGGGTTAACTGGAGGGAAGATGAAAAGAGAAAGGAAGAGCCTGTTGAGTTGCTTTTTTGTCTGTCCAGATTGAAACACATCTCGTATTCCAACAGGCATTTTAAAAGTCATCTCTTGTCAGGGAAATACAAGATCTTGTTACTTACACGGCTTGGTCCCCATTCCACTCCTTGGTAATAGGTGCTTAAGCATTAGGAATTGAAAAGTGTCTGAAAATTAGACCCAAGAGTCAAACAATTTTTTCTTTCATGCATAATAATTTCATAGTAGATTTTATTCTTTTGTATATCTATAAAATCTGAGTGGTTTAAAACCCCATCCCTGGTTATATTTGGACAATGCTGGTGGGCTTCAAAGAAAGAGACCACAGGAGGTTATGTAGGATATAAAGGGTTATATTTAAAGGAGTCCCTGGATTTACATCATATGGTAAGGGATTAGGGATGTTTTATAAGCTGATTCATATATGATCATATATGATTCATATTCATATGACTAAACCGTGAAAATTAAGTTAAATTTCCTACTAAGGACTGGTCTTCCTGTGCAACATGCTGGGTAGAAGAGCTGTCCCTGCGCTGAAGGCTGCAAAGGGAGACATGAGTCATTAGCTTGGATGAGGACAGTACTGGACATTTATAAGGTTGTCCCTTTATCCAATTACTGAGATTCTGATGTCTCTTCTGATAGAAATAAGTGTCCTGTTTTACTAGTGTAGTTTGTAGTTCTAATTTGTGTAAGTAAAAGAGAAAGGAGGGATAGGAGATATACTTATTTCAAGGTTCTTAAACAGTAAACAGCTCAAAGTAAAATAGATGGCATTTGTGTTAACTATTCCTTTGGCTTACTCTGTTTTCATTGCCTTGTTTGTTACTTTTCTTCTTTATATGATGTATTTGTTTTCTGAGACTACTGGCTTTTGATGGGCCAGGAGCTCATCTTTTTCTGTGTTGAAGTGGCCTATGATGTTGAAATCTGCTTAAGAAACAAAGCAACCTAAAACAACCATGGCACTTGCAGCTGCTGTGGCAGAAGATGCAATATGAGCTTTGCCTGTTTGCCTCAGCTTACTGTCAATGAATCTTCTGGGGTGATGCTTCTTTTTTACTTCTGACCGTTGAAATATGAGTATTTTTCCCTATTCTTTGCACAGAAATAATCATTCTGAGCAGCACATAGTGCTTTTTCATGGTTCTTGCACTTTAGTTGTAGGTTTAGTGGTCAGATGTATTACACTGTATTTTAGTATTTAAAAGGCTCTTGGTTCTTGCATTTTTTTCTTTATGCCTCTCTTTCATTTGTCTGTAGACACAAAGGTCTGCCTTTTTCTTATCTGAAGTCTGTAGCTTCTCTGATGCAGATTTAGCACTTGATTACATGTTGTCCAGCTTCTGCTTGCTATCATAACTAACAAAGGTACAGCGAGGAGAGAAATAACAAGAATAAAGCAGTGTGCCTGTGAGTAGTGGTGGAATGGCAATGGACAAGAATCAGAAGTTCCATGCAATCAAGAACCGTAACATATTTATTAAGCAGCTACAACCCATGACTTCATTTGAAGCATTTTCTATTAGAAATACCTTCTTATTCTCCATCTAACCTAGACCTCCTCTGTATGTTGCAACTGCAGATAACTGAGCTGTTGTTACAGGATGCAAGCTGTCCACATGTGCCTGCAAACAGCCCAGTACACAACACTGCTTGAAAGTCAACTGCTGAAGCACAGTTCATTTGTTACAGCAAGTAATGATGACTAGAGGCTGTAGAAATTAAAGCTGAGGTGACAGTGAGCAGTAATAGATACCCCAAGGTTATAGATAATTTTCATTTGTTTGAAGAGGAAAATCAGACCATGTTCTTTATATGACAGATTGTATAATATGAAATACGAGAGAAATTATAACTTTCAGCAGTTTGATTTTGCATGCTGGAAGAGCTAAACTTCCATCTTGTTGTGGAAATATGTGTGTCTTAAGCCTGAGTGGTTTGATGGGTCAGGTTATGTCTGCCCCCCCCCCCCACCTGCAAGCTGGGGGGTGTTTCCCTAGGGAAGTGCCTGATGCCCTGAGGCTGGGACTGGCCCCGTGCCACTGGCTGCCCTGCTCTTGGCTGGGGATGGGATGGGCCCTGACTCCCCCCCTGCCCCTCCCTGCCCCCACGGATCAGTGAGGCCTCCCAGACACCCTTCTGTGAATTAGTCATGCCATCATGTGGTTATGTTTGGTTAACTAGTGCTTTTTTTTGTTATTTCTTGTGGATTTTGTGAGTGTTACTCCCATGTTTTATTCTGGCAATGCTGTCTATTTGCCAGCCTAGACTGATGCCTTATTTCATAGAGAGCCACATGAAGTAAGTGGTGTTAATCTCAAAAATGATAACTTGAGGACAGTGATTTTTCCTAATCACAGGTAGGTAGAGGAAAACTTCCCCTTGAATAGTATTAGTGCTTGCAGAGACTTTACCAGTTCTCCTGCCCTGAGCTCTGAGGAGTGCTTCTGTTTATGAGAATGAACTTGAAAGTGAATGAAATTCTAGATTCAGTGAATTTAATGGGGGATTTTCTGCCTTGGTAAGACTAGTAACAGAATTTTCATAATCTCAGGAAATCTTGTCCACACCATGGAGCTTCAGGATATGGGGGAGTAGGGAGTCTTCATGCCCTGAAAATAAATATATAAGGAAATAGGTTTTCTATTTGACTCTTAAGAAGTCAAATTAGGGGTAGTACGAGGAGGTCATTAGCTGCAGTCCTGAAATGAACACCTTGTGAAAAAACTGTCCTACTGAAGCAAGTCTTTATTGTAGTAGACAGACACATACAATTAGTTTATTCTATGTAATTCAGCGCATCTCACTGTTTGAGAAGGTTTCTGTGCTGTGTCGTTTCATCTTATGTTTATAGTTGTTTTTCTCCTGCAGCAATTTAACAAGTGTTTTATCTGCTGTGAGTTTTGTTTGCTGACATCCTTTAGATGGTTATTGTTATTACCTGTCATTACATTATCACAGTTTAAAGGTACTGTAGTATCAACTCTAGTGGCAGTAGCCCCTTTAGGCTTCTAGGAGAAGAAGGATCAGCAGTGAGTATTTTATACTTATTCAGTTACTTTCTTGGGATTGCATACTCTGCTTATAAGTTTCTGATTCTTTCTATACTGTCTATACTGTTACATGGTATAGGGAAGCTGTATCTGTTTTCTGTCAAATTTGTAATTTTCTATATCACTGGTTTACTTCAAGCTCTACTTAGAGGCAAAACTGGAAAATATTTCCTCTGAAATGCTGTTCTTGCTTATATTTCCAAGGGGGAAAAAAAAAGTCAGTTTAGTGTTTAACAGCTTAAGGATGTTTCATGTATAGATTCACTACCTGCAAATTTTCAAAATAAGGTCTCTCTTTTGAAAATGTGATCTTAAATCTGAGGTAACACCAGGACACTTTGGAGAACATTGTTTAGAGGGAGTTTCTGTTCCCTTGCTGTTATTTTTTCACATCTGTTAGGCAGCATTCACACCAAGGAGCATGGACTTTAAAAATTTGTTGCATTCCAAAATCCACCAGTAGCTGCATGCTGTGCTTTTCCTATGCCAGACCCACAAAGAATGTAAATCATTACTGATTCTGTTTAATTAATGCTGCTGAGACTCATGCAGCTCTGGAGGTCCTGACTCTAATCCCAAGTGTTGATAGGTGTCAGAAGAGTTTTCTTTTGCATTCTAGAAAGGAAAGAAGTAGAATGAATTGAGTGCATGCATGTACATTATTTCTGTGAATAAGCTGTAACTGTTCCTCCCTGAACACTGTACAATTTTTTTCATTGCCTCTGAATGTTTTCAATAAAGATGTAACTTTCTTTTTCCTATATAGATTTTTATTTCTTAATGCTTTTGTAGAGTAGTCTGCTTCATACCTAGCCTCTGAAATCTTTGGATATTTCCCTTTTAGGAGTTTTCACTTATTCCCAGTGATATCATTACATTTTCTCTTGAAGCTCTGTGTTCATAACACGATAATAGGGAGAGAAGTTGCTCGGTTTGTGATTGATTAGTGGATGTACAATCTCAATTCCCTTGGAAAGTGGGCGTGTGATTGTTTGAGTCTGTGTTTCTTTGGAGAGGGACCATTTCAGGGAATTGTAGTTAGAGCTGCAGACAATCCATTAGTCACTCTTCAAGCCCTGCCAGCATAATACTGTTCCCTGCAGTACAATATTGAGTGTTTTGTCCTGGATCGGTTTGAGTGACTCAAGCCATGAGGCTTCCACCACTTCCTCTGAGAAACTATTTCATGGTCTGACAGAGCTAACCATTAGGAAATATTTCCTGGTACTCAGCCTAAACTTTTTAACACTCAGATTGATCTCAATACTGTTAGGTATAGTTTTTTCCCCAGCTCCGTCTTGTTTGGTGTTCACACTCTTGAGTGAATAGTAAATGGTATCATATCTCCTCATAAGTCAAGCAAATGCATAATTAGTTCTTCTATTTCAGCTCTCCAAATAGGCCATCTGTTTGGTGGAAAACAGGGCTGAGTATGGGAAGATTTTTTTCTACTAAGTGCTTGTTTCAAACAAATAACTTGGAAAAGTGCATTAGAGGTTCTTAGTAGCTCAAAGAAGCCCCAACTTACATTTAAAAGGCTTTTCAAAAATGATGTAGAAGACTGTAACTTTTCCAAGCAGTCATTTGAAATAGTAATACCTTTTTCTAGCGCAATATACAGCTCTAGCACTAATAGTCTATCACATCTCAGGGATTCAGGGAATGTTTTCTAATGTTGCTTCATCTGTTTATCAAGCAAATTCTATGTAGCTACAGCCTGGAGAGGAGAGAGCAATGGCAACAGAATTGGAAGCAGATCCAGGGGCCATTTGAATGTTTGTCATTCACAGCTTTACAGCCAAAATTTACAACTGTTTGGGTCATATAAGGATTGTTGAGGAAGGAAGTGTACTTTAATTCATCCAATCATTACACATCTCTGGATTTCTTCCTGGTAGCCAACATCTGTTTGGTATTTCTCTCCTTCCATCCTTCCTGCCTGCCTGCCTGCCTTATTATAGTAAATTCTGCAAAGATGTATGCAGATAATCAATTGTATTTTGCAGCATCTGGGTGTATGCTATTCTTATTTCTTGTGGATAGTCTTCTGCTTGGTCAGAGACTCCTAGTCAGTGGAACACTTAGGTTTGCAGTAAGACTTCTAAACTGGGACTCCATGCTTGCTTTGAAAAACATGCCGTATGAATTCTAAACATATATATGTTTATGTTTTTTGACAAATCACTGTAATTTTGGAACCAAGCCCATATTTTGTTAATTTTTTACCTGAGATTACCTGATGTGTGTGGGTTTGTGACCCAGGCTTCCAGCTTGGGGAGTAAACAAGCTGTGTGCACTTCCTCTGAACAGTACTAGAAAGGATGTGCAAGTCCTCAGGCAAGAGCATTCCTGAGCTAACTTATTACAGTTTTACTAAGCTAATTAAGGGAGAAAAATTCAGTGATCATATTAAGATTGAGTCAAGTTTAAACCGAATCACTGGGTTCAGGTGATTAAACTAACGATTTAATGTAACAGATAATCTTATATTACACACAGATACGTAAATGCAAAAAGGAAAAGTTAGGTAAATGACAGTCTGCTATCGGAGAAGAAAGTGAATAACTCCTGCAGCTTTCTCATTCTATAATTCACTACCTGAGATGAAGTAGAGATAGATTTGCTGAAGCTTGGGGCCATGTGCTGTGTCTGTCAGGAAGCTTCAGGCACTCCTTCACCTTTAGGTGGAGTGTCTGGGGCAGGCATAACCTCCAAGAGAGATCTCCTGCCACAAAGGAAGGAAACACTAATTTCTGTTTCTTTCCCTTCTTCTCACAGGGAGCATTCCTTACTTTTCTGCCTCAGAGGCAGTTGCTTTGGGGATGAACTGTATGGACTGACACAGGAAGGGGTGGCTGCAGTTCAGTGCCCAGCAGGTGGCACATATCTGAGATGAGGGTGGAAAGCCACCTCTGGAATGGTCCTTCCACTCACATTGATTCCCCCTACAGATGAGGAGCAAGGTGCGTGCCGGACTTTGAAGCTCATGTAGCTTTTATGTGAATAAACTCTACCCATATTTAAGGGACTGATGTATTCCCACCCGCCATGTCAATTCTGTGGCAATATTCCTCATGTGTGCCCGTGTCTGACCTGCTCTCTGCCAAAGGGCGGTCTTCCCTGTTCAAGAGAAGAAGAAATAGGAGAAGGAACACAGAAAGATTAAGATGTGTTCAAGAGTGTGTTTCCCTTCCGTGCAGGTTATCCAGGCTGTATTCTTTGGGATTTGCGTCTTGACTGACCTGTCCAGTCTTCTCACTAGAGGGAATGACAGTCAAGAGCAAGAGAGGCAGCTGAAAAAGCTCATTTCCCTCCGTGACTGGATGATGGCTGTTCTCGCTTTCCCTGTGGGAGTGGTAAGTACAGTGTTAATCTGTGCATGTCTTTGCAAACTGGGTGAACAGTGTTTCTTACTGAATGTTGTCTTCCTGAAAGGTTTTCCCATCATGATAGAAAAGACTGTGCAGAAAGGGAAGAATGGTAGAGATGATTTTACTACTCTCTTGTTTAACGCAGGTGTAAGAGAACAGAATATACAGTGTGTTGCTGAAGTAATTTTTGGCTCATTATAAAAAAGTTATGTTACAATAGGAACTTGATTGTACAAGTAATTTTCAATGTGTATTGTACCGGCAGCATCTTGAGATTCAGTTTGGACTTTTCCTGCACCACATGTCATTATCAGGAGTAGTGAAAGTGCTGACAGTGGCATGTTCTGCACGATAATGACCTGAGGGAATTTGGGCTGTAAGACATTTTGACACAGGCAAGAAGAGAAGCAAAAGTCCAGGTTGCTCCTTGTTAATTCCACAGAGGATTCAGAGCTGGCAGAATAATGGAGGTAGAAGAAAAGGGGTTTTGTTAGTAATGTTAGAAAGCACACAGAAGGTGTGTAAAAATGTGGGGTGACATGTCTTTTTTCAAAAGAAAAATATTATTTGGATCAGGTCTTGCTCCACTGGGATGTTGCATGTCACCTTCAATGGCAAAAGGTGTTTAGTGGCTTTACATAGCTAATAAAGCTGCTAAAAATCCAAAATTTTATGAGTTTTTACATAGAAGTGTCACCTGTGTCAGTCTAGTTCTAAGCTTAGGTTGCAATGCAAAAATGTGTGAACATTGCAATAAAGTTATTGCTTTTATTGTAATTCAGGATCAAACTTTAATTCTCTTTTTCTTATTTCATTGTACAGTAGTTCAAAATAAATTCACTAGAAGCAGATTTTTTTCCATGGACTATTAGAAACTGTATGTATGAGGTCTTTAAAGTTGTACTTTCACAACAGCTGATCACTTTCTTTCAGTTAACAGCAACTAACATATCAATCTATCACTTATAATTTCATATATTCAGCGATGCTTCATTAGAATTTCATTTCACCATTTATGTGGAATTTCACAATATGTGAAGAAACGCGGAATACTTTTACGAAGTTACAAAAGGCAAAGCATATATGAAACACTGCAGGTACTTCTTTAATAAAAACCCAGCTGGTAGCCTTCCCTTATTATACGTGCTGGCCTGCCTTTTGGGAGCTGCCACAATTCATCTTGGGGTAGCAGACTGCAGTTTTGCAGCAATGGTGGAGGAGACTGGATCAGCTAATACAGCTAGTAGAAAATCTGCATAGACAATTTTGCAAATAGGCTTTTTACGGGTGCAGAGATTTATGTTGCATTTGTATTTTTAAGAGAGATGGGGAGTTAGAAGTAGTTGTGATTGTGATTAGCAACAAATGCTTTTCCTGCAGTGTTGATAGTAGAAATGAAAAAGGAGAACAACTTCACACTATTCGTCTGTGTTTAAATATTTTAAGTGCCTTTTTCCCTCCAGAAGTGTACTCCTTCACACGCATCAAAGCACACCCTCCTTGGCTCTCTCACACCTCTCAGGATTCAGGGATTCTTTCCAGCCACTGTTGCAGCTCCATACTGTTGTCTGTGTGCTCCTCCACTCCTGGAATGCTCCTGACCTTGAAACTTTTTGAGATCTTGGAGAATTTCAGCTTCACTTTGTCTTGGCAATTCTGAGCATTTCTTTTCAGGCAAATGTTTCTCTTGCCACCAGTACACAAAGAATCCCAGTTAGCCACTGCCTGCACTACAGGTGTTGTTGCAACATTTACAAATTGGCAGTTCCTGAGAGATATGTCGCATACCTGGAGAGAGCTGCTTTCCCAAGGCTTTCATACAAGAAAAACTTGTGTCTTAAACAAACATAGTAAGGAATGGCCATGCTCGTTTTACAAGTGTGAGCTTTCTGTAGTGAGGGGGAACATTTGTTTACCACTTTACATCTTACAAAGAAATCCTAAAAAGGTTGTTTTCATTGTTATTTCTTCTCCTGACTACTGAGAGACAAACAGCAGCACCTCATCACTTTACACTGGTCTCAGATCCTTCCTGAAACCTGATCCTCACCAGCAGCATCTCACCACACTGCAGCTACCACTCCAAAGCCTGGCCAGTGCCTGAGAGACTGCTAGGCACTGTAGGCTCTGCTTTGGTGGGATTACTGTAGGAAGAGTGCAGGGCCCAAAAGTGACAAACATCTAATGCAGATGCTGTCATCTGAAGAGCTCTTTGTGTGGAAGAAAATAGTAAAATTTTGCTATGATGGAGGTTCTCGTTAGAAGGAAGTTATTAAACAGCAGAGTGTCTGCAGAAAAAAAAGTTAAAAGTTCCCTTGTTTCTCATATTTTTTTAACAGCTTCCTCACTCCAGAAAATAAAGGAAAAGAAAAATCTGAAATTCAAACTTTCTTTCCTTAAGACTCACCCACCTAGCTCTCCATGGAGCTTCTTAGTGGTTTCCAGGAGTGACACAAGGGAACCTTCACACATGAAAATGGGCAGATGTGAATAAAATCTTTGTTGGGTTTCTAATTTAACAGTAGTGGTCATGCTTAAGTACTTGTCAGTTATCTTAACATCTAAATTATTTTTATTGCTTGGTGTTTTACACAGGGCATGTTTAGGCAATAATGCAAATACTAGGGGAACATTTTAAAGCCTAATAACTGCAGCTTTTCAAGAGCAATTTTTTTTTTGTATTTCCTGCTTACTGGAGCCCTTGAGATGACTTGCTCTGAAAAACAGATGAGAAAAAGGGTTTCCACTCCCAAGTTAAACAATGATGTGAGGAAAAAAAAATGTAACAAAGTTCTTCATTTTTAAGAGTTCCTAAAAAACTGTTACATACAAACCATCTGGGAAGTCTGACCATCAGCTTCTTCCCACCTTCCAGAGGAGGGGAAGAACAGCCCAAGGGTAAATAATCTCCTTTTGTGGCTTCACAACAAATCAAATCTTGCAAACAAATCAAAACTTGAAAAATCTGTGCAGCAAATCACATCTCTCCAGTGTTGTGATATGCACTGTGTATCTTTAGGGGCTCTGATAAAACTGAATTCTTAATCTGCATTTCTCAAGAGAGTTAAGAAATAAACATGAACCTCTTCTAAGGACATAATGGATACTATTTACCTATGGTTGCTCTTTTAAAAATGACTCTTCAGAGAATCAAATCAGAAATCAACAGATTAATTTTCTATGCAGTAAAGCCTTACTCCACAAAATGTCTGTGGGCAGACTTCCTAGCCCTTTTTTAGTTTGTTATAAGCCTGCAAAAGTATTCAAATGCCTAAGAGATTAGGAAGCATCCACTGAAGAAAAATGCTTGCCTTTTAGAAGTTCATTACCAATTTTCCTCTATAATTACTTGGACTTTCCATCTCTTTATTTGTTAAAGGAGATATATATTGAGAGTAATTTACATTGCTAGAGTAATAGGAGACATGCTTAAAAGTCAGACATTACACCAGTGGTTTAGCTTATCCCTACATTTTTTTCTATTTGTTTGACATAGATCATTAAGTTGCCAAGTTTCTATGGCTAATTAGTGTTTTGTGTAAACTGTACATGGTTTTATCAATATGTTTCTTGTAATTTGTACTGAACAAATGGAAGAAGAGCTAAAACAGGCATTTCTGGTTGTTTAAGACCGTGTTTAATAAAAATAGGAAGAGAAAAAATTGATCTTGTTACATATTAAAAGAGAGATTGTTGCCTAGAAAATCACAAACTCTACCACAGACATTTTATATGGTGTAGCATCAATAGCTATGTTTGAACCTGAGTCTAAACTGACCAGAATTACCACATTTTTTTCTGTTATACTTTTATGGGTTTAAAAACCTGTCACACAAAGGAGATAAAGTCAGGCATGCTTTCTTATTTCATGTTTTTCTGTACTAGTAGAGTCAAAAGGAAAGCTGATCACCCTTCTGTAGATGATCAGTTATGCTGATCTGTGATCTTATGCCAAGAAAAGACATGTAGGCATTTGCTGCAGTTTCCTAGTTACCTCGGTCCTTGACCAGACTACAGCATAATTTTATTTCCATAACTGACTCAACCATGCAAAAATCTCTCTTCCAGTTTTTGCCCTCATCTGTTATGACAAGATGACTGGTGATGGGATAATTAGCGAGTAATGATAGAATTGCCCCCTGAAGTCTATTCTCCAAGAGGTGTTTTCCATGTTTTTTATTTCCCACTCCTTGTGATTCCTGTCACGGGCGCTTTTGAAATCCCTTTGATGTATTGTACTAGCTCTCGATCCCACCTAAAGACAGTACCATGCCTAGTTGTAGCTACTGTGGTCTGCCTTTAACACCACTTTTCTTGTAGATGTCATACCTCTAACTGTCAAAGAAGTTCACAAACAACATGTTTATACTCACAGTTAACCACAAGTGTCTTGGGAGATAGGCAGAAAGCTTACCTTTAACTCTGCTTAAAACAAATTGTGTCAGGGTCACAAGGGTTGGGTTTTTTTTTTTTCGTTAGCCATCCAGGAAATGACTGAACTGTGCAGCCCAGCCAAAACAAAAAACACATAGTGTAGGAAAATAAAGTTCCACTGGGTTCATTCTTCGTTTGAATAACATTTCTTGGTTGGACTAATGTAAAAGTGCAAATTATACAATTCTTTTTGTTGGCTTTACTTTCTTAGTTTCTCTTTGCTTCCATTTGTAGTGTTTTGACAAAGGCAGTTGATTTCTCTTTTGAATAACCATCCGTTTCCCAACTTGTCCTTTAAAACTTTTCCCTTGACAGGGTCACATGCTGTACTCAAGTCCTCTGAAGCTTCAGAGACAGAGGACAAACACGCAAGGAATACCTCCTTAAGTGGGAAGATAGCATTTTGTTTTCAGCCTTATTTTTTTTCCGCTGCTCTGTATTTGTTCAGCAGTCTTTCAGATGCCTGTAATAAGTGAGGTATTCCGTATTTTCAGGTTCCATGGTCTTCTTGCAAATTTGAGGCTTCCTTTGGTCTGTAATGACTGGACCCTAGATAGATAATGATTAGAGGTAGAATCATTACAGACTCTAGACAGGATAAATAGCAAATGAGGGACTTTTCCATTCTATATGTTGCTTAATTTTACGTTTAACCCAGTACTAGCTTTGCAAAGCTGTCAATCTTAGGAGGCTCCTGTGCAAAGAAATGTAAAAAACGATTACCAGTGCCTGTTTTCTTCCTTGAATTCAAAGCCTTGACTGTGTCTACAGAGGAAATGGAAGGGTAGTACTTGTGCCATTTTGCCTTGGGAACAAAGGAAAATAAAATATTGGCTCCCTGAAATTTTTCTTCTTCATATGTTCAGCCTGACATGTGAGTATAGTACAATGTCTGTCTCCACTAGAGTGATGAATTATGTCACAAGGAAGGCAACATGAGCACAAGAGCTGCAGTTCTGCTTGAACTATGGTTTACATAGGTTTGAGAGACTGGAGAAAACGAGTACTGGCTCAGAACAACTAAAGGAAGGGAGGAAGAGAGGCAAGGCAAGTCCTGTGTGAGTGGGATGATGCACTGCTCCATACCACCCCGCTGCAGCCTCTGATCCAGACCCAGACTGGCTATTCGCCACTGGCACACACAAGTATAGAGGCTGCTAGTCTTCATACAGAAAGAGAAGGCAGAAAGAGAAGTGGGGAGAAATTCTGAAAAGTGCAAGATCCAAAATGGTATCAGTTGGATCGGTAGTGGCCCATCAGATGGGGGATCATCTTGCCCACATCTTAAATGCCCAAGTAGACTCTGTCACTCAATTGGCTGTCTTAGCTGAGGAAAATGAAGCAGAACAAGAAGAGAGATGGAGATATTTTTTGGAATGGCTGCATGTGAAGCATGGCCTCTCTGGGATGAAAGACCTGTTAAGAGAGGTGGTAAGTAAAGCATGACCAGTCACCTGAAGGACTTGTGGAACAGTCATTTCTGTCTGCAGCCAGTGCTGCACCAGACTGGATAAACACCTCTTGCACATTTCCTCCCTGCACCTAAGGATGGGGAACGGGTTGTGGGAAATCTGGCAGATCAACTGCATTGGTCCTTTTAACAATTCAGGAGGAAAACAATCTGTGCTGATGGGCGTTCAGATAGTGTCAAATCAGGTGCAGGCTAAAGTAGTGGCATGGTTTACAGGGGAAGGTACTGTGAAAGGATTAAAATTATGATTCAGTTTCCTTCCTAATCCAAAATTAATGCAGTCAGATAATGGCAGTCACTTCACAGCAGGAATAGTCCAAGAATGGGCAAAAACTGAAGGGCTACTGTGGATGTTCCACACCCCCTAAACCACATCCACAAGCCAGTGGGATAGTAGAAAGGACAAATGGTCTCCTGAAATGGTTTTTGAGACCTCAGGATCCAAAGTGGCCTGATTAACTGTGGGACACTGTAACCAAAGTCAGTGACCCATGGGGAGTAAGTGGATGTCCATCCTTGGACATCTTGCTGTCCATTACAGCATTTTGCCCCACGACACCTACCACGCCTTCTGGAAATTGCTGCAGTGACTGTTTGTACATGTTTTTATCTTAATGTGTTTTCTGATATTTATATTCATATGTGTTTTGTCTCAGTAGTTTTGCAGTATGTGTGTAAACGTCACAAGCATTGTTTTGGGCTGTTTGTGTCTCCTCTCTGGTTGCCACAGCAAGTGGAAAAGATTCCTTCCTGAATTTAGCTTGGAAGCTCAGACAGGTTTTCATATGATTATGAAATCAGATTTGTATACCCCTTCCTATCTCCTCAGAGCAAGGTATAAAATTACTTTGAATTGAGAAAGAAGTGTTACTTGATGCCAAAGGAACCACATGTAGTAGTGGAAAGCGATGTAGTAGTGGAAAGCATGATCCTACAGAGAAGGGGATTGACAGAGACTGAGGCGGCAGCTGGAAAGTTTTCTCCAGCTGTAAGCAAAGAAGTCAGAAGAAAGGATTTCAGATTTGGAAACCAGTGAAGGGTTTAGGAAGTTAGGAAGATATTTGGTTTGAACCCAGGACCCTGTCTAGAAAAATATGCCAAATAGATAGGAATGGCTCGAATTTTTGTTATACCTTTAGTCCCCTCGAGGCAACCAGACTATTACGTAGTAGAACTTTTACTTGATGTAACTTTCCCATGGTGCACCCTGATATTCCCCCTTATCCTGGCGTTTGGATCTCTAGCATTGTAATAAGATAACTGACTGTAATATGGGCCCTGGGGACCTCCCTGAAGCCAGGCTGGTGGAATGGATAAGGGTGGTAATACAGGAAATGTGTGCTTGTTCAGGTTACAATGATACCTGGGCTTGCAAGATTATCAGCTCCAAAATGTACGGCAGCCTAACTGTTGAAAATATGCCTTATCATTAAGGTTTGTATTTTTTGGTGAGGTGTGCAATCGCATTGGAATAGAGAATCTTAAATTGGACTCATTAGGCCGTTTTGGAGCTCAACTTACAAGTCCAGCAAGTATTAAAAATAATTTTATAAAAGTGTCTAAACCTTGATAAAATGTTACTGAATAGGCAAAGAATATGTGAAATGCTGAACCTCACTAATAGGAAAATGCTGTTGTAAGAAGCCCAAGCGAAAGTAATGAAAATTGCCAGTCAGTCTACTGAACTCTTCCAATCACTGCAGCCCAAAGACTGGTTTCATGAACTCTTCCCCCCAGATCCTGATTTGCATCTTTCGTGCCATCTCTGGAGCTCACAAGGTGAGGGATGATGGCTTGCATAGGGTGGAATCCCTATACTTGACTGGACCTGTATTTTTGATTATTGAAGTAGCAATTGTCCGCTGTATGATTTCTTATACACTTTCCTCTTTTTCCTCTCCTTTTTTTTCTCCCTCTCTGCTAGGTTAGAATCCCACTACTGCCCCCATGGAAGAAGAAGATCCCGTTTCCCATTGTTCTGGTCCCAGTCATTGTTTTGAGCCTTGGGGTCGTGTGAGAAACTGGAGAAAATGATTACTGGCTTAAAACAACCATAGGGACAGGGGCAGGGCATGTCCTGCATAGGTGGGATGGTGCACTGCTGCGCTCCCCCACCCCCTTGAGCCTCTAGTCCAGCCCCAGAATGGCTATGAGCCACTGGCACAGCAAAACCCCACCAAAGGGGGAATGCCCCGAGAGACCAGAGCAGATAAAAGCAGTTGCATAGGCACGTGTGGTTGCAGCCCACTGTTAGGATTTCACAGTAGCTGAGGTCACACTGGAATTTAAGCAATGATTTGTAATCTTTCTCTCCTCCTCCCTCCATTTCTTCTTCTCAAAATCTGGGTAACTCGAGTTGGATGGTTTGGAGTTTGCTAAGCCAATGCCTTGTGAAATTCTTGATTTTGATTGAATGTTGCTTTAAAATTTGCCAAGTACCCTTATTTTCTAAAGTTTGCGAATAAAAGTTTGTTGTTTAACCTCCTGAGAATGTTGTCTTACTTCTCCTGTGTTGCTGCCTTGGGTATGAAAAAAGCATAAGAAACTCGTTGAGCAGGTCCAGGACTTTACGAGAGATGGTGTAAAGAAGCAGCTCAGTTGTGTCATGGTCTGGCACTCCATGATCATTTGGGATCTTAGCAAAGCCAAGCCCAAATAAAAGTCTGCCAGTAGCAAAATATAAGCATAGTAGAGGGGATTTAAAAGTACCAGACCAACCATTGCTCATTAATCAAAGTAAACAAATTCAGAAGCAGCCAAAGTAACTTATGTCGTAGGCCCTCATTATAACTCCTTTTATCAAAATAGTTAATTTTTATAGTTCATTTTATCCAAATGAACTAATTGTAAAGAAGAGTAAGGTGAACCATTCAGACACTGGAAGGAATCTTCCCCAGGGTGTTGGTTAAGTCTCATATCAGGTCATCCTCTGGGACAGGTTAGTTCTGTAACACGTTTGGTTTTGTGCACTTCCTTTACCTTATGTCTGCTTGCGATAGTGCTTTGCTAAGCAGCATTTGCCGTCTGTAGCTCCAGATGGTTGCAACCAGCTAGGCTGATCCTGTTCCATCCATTGGCTGACTTTGGTTAAGGGACAGATGGCACGTCCCCTCTTTTCTTGTCTTCACCTCCTTGACAAAGTCTATTGTTCTATTCTGCTCCACACAAAAATCACAGGTCAAAACACGCTAGCTCTGTTGTATTCAGTGTAATAAAGTTCAACCTAATCCTGGTTGATTTTTCTTGCTTTGAGGCTTTTTAAAAAAAACATTCTCAATCTTGGTCTTTATATGCCTGAGAAGATGTTTTTATGCCCCAGTTGATCTTAGCAGGTTCTCAGAGACCCACTGTGACAATACATGACTTCTAGGAAGCCTATAGAGAAGAGGATACTTTACTTCCATTTTTCCTGCTGTTCAACTATTCATATCTTGGCACTTAGGTGTCAGCAGGTGCATAAAGAGCTGCACTGTGCCAATGCCAAGACTGGCCCAGAAGAGAGATTTCTTATGGGGTACTATACACTTGCAATATTTTTTAGGTTGTCCATCATAACTTAATTTTTTTTTCCTGGCCTCTGTGCACTAGTCAAATAGTCCAAGCTTATTCTGAGCAGGCACCAATAGCTGTCATAACAGATGGACAACTGTGCTGGAAACCGAGAAACTATGTACTGTGTGCACACTGAGGAACAGTGTACTGGTTCAGATCATTCACATAACTGGCTGGCCGAAGTCTGTGGTTAGAACAAAGTGCCATTGATTAACTGCAAACCTCCATTTTAACTTTCTAAAGTCAGAAGCTAATGAAATAGCTTATGATGCCTACACTATTATACGTGCTAGTAGTTTGCAGGATGTGCTATGCTCACCCCATATTTCTTTCACTGATCCTCTAAATGAGCTGTAAGATCCTGAGCCACATCAGTTTGGATGTAATTGAATATTTCCCTTCTATCTCAGTGCAAGTTCCATCTTTTGGCTCTCAAACTTTAAACTTGGATTTAGAATTACTGTTTAGAGAGCCCCTGTAAATGGTCACTGAAAAGCTCCTAGCCCAGGCATTAGGTTTTACTGCTGTGAACAATAAGCCTTTTTTATTACTAGAAAACTATGACTCAAATTCAAGGTAGGAAAGCAGAAGTGTATTAATTAGAAAATTGCTTACTTGCCACAGCTGAGGTAAGCTAAAACCATTATTTCTTACATTTTTGTGGGTTTGTATTGTCTTTGCTTTCAGACATCAGTATAACTTGAAAGAATATGTGAACACTTTGGCAAAAAATTAGCCTACTGTAAATTTTATCTGATCCATTTGTCTTATCCTCAGTCTGCAGGAAATAATGTTCTTTTTCTGGGCCCCTGGTAAATAGTCTCTGAGAAGAACCAAGATAAATTTTATATTGACAAATGAGCAGGATACTAGACCTCTTTTCTGTGGATCCCAGACCAGGAATTGTGTGGAGAGTCATCAGAGGGTTTTTATTTTTTTTTTTAAAGCTGTTTTGATGGCTGACACAGAAAAGTGCAAATACGAGTTTACAGGCTTCTGTTCAGGAGTGAATGTTTCATATTGATATGTCGTATGAATTCCAAGTGATATTTTAGCTGATTTTCCATTTGTTTTCTATCCTGTTAGTGGAGAAACATTATTTATGTGCCACATCTGCTACTAAAGTCTAATATTCACTTGTAATTTGGCCACAGGCATGTAAGTCAAAAAATGAGATTTTTTTTTTTCCTGGCTAAAAGTTAGGGAAAAAAAAAAAGAAGAAGAAAAGTTAAAACTTCTGTGAATGCAAAGAGTAATCCAGAGTCAAACTGTTTATTATAACAGTATTTGGTCAAAGAACAATGATGTCTATGTCTGTCTCTAAATCCTTTGCTAAGTGACCCATTTTGCTGTCTAAAGAATGCAACTAATTTTTCAGAAGCATATATTTTAAAATGTCTTGTCTTTTTTTTTTTTCTTCTTAGTTTGTTGTGACGATGTTTTGGAGCATCTATATCTATGACAGGGAACTGGTTTACCCAAAGCTGCTTGATAATTTTATACCAGCATGGCTAAATCATGGAATGGTGAGTAAAGTAATGCAAACGCTTCCCTGCATGAACAGAAGTGTACAATGCTGATTTCTCTGTGCCTGATTCTGCATACTTTTGGTACTAATGCTCTCAGAAGTGATTAAGGAACATGATTTGCAAGGAGGAGTAACATCTTTCCTTCCTTGACTCCTGGAGTTGAAACTGTGAGGTTGAAACTGGAGATTTGTACTTATGTGTCCTGCATCCCAGGCTTGTTGTGGGGTTTAGCTCTTTCCTGTATAAGGTAGCTTTCCCAGAGAAATGTCACCATGGTTATGATGAAGAGAATGTTCTTTAAAACAGAAGTTCTGAATTGGACAAATCTTGCTCCAAAATGACAGAAACACTTAATTGAATGATGAAAACCTTTCGGTTAAAACGCTTTTTCAAAAAATTCTGTATTTTTTTGACTTGTGTGTTTTTAGAAAAACAAATCAAGCACACCTAACTTACGTAGTAGAACATGTATCTCAATATTTTTAATAATGTGGAATTATATGTATCAATGCAAAGTTTTAAAATTGAGGCATTGGTAATCATAAAGGTAGTTTCTTGAGAAGAAATCTGACCTTTTAATCCCTCTCTGCTATGTCAAGTCAGACATCCTTTCTCTCAACTATATGTTTAAATGCCAAGGGAAAGTTAAGGCCACAATTTGCCGTCAGGTACTTTCCACTGTTCATGCAGCATAAAAATTTGGAGCTGAAAAGTGTCATGTTTGCTTCTCTGGTTGCATCTATGCAAAATGTTTCATTATTGCTTTGTTTTCCTCATCAAGATGTGGCAAACCATTTGACACTGCCGTTCATCAGTAGACGACAGCAGAGCTCATCCTTCGAGGTTGTGTGCACTTTATCATCACAGCAGATCAAGATTTGTCCACCTGTACGTGATAAATTGTTCTGTTACGGAGTGGGGCAGATGACACTGCTATTTATTTGTTCTCCAGATTTTGTGTCAAAGGAGCAGTATGAGAGTTGTTACTGACAAGAAGGAGCATCAGCTTCTGCTAGATACTGTACTGGTTTATGATGTTTTGAAAGGAACAGCATGATATTATGTGTATCTAGAGCTGAGGAAAGATTCTGATGAATCCTGCTATGTTAGTTCAGGCTGTTCTCCCTTGAGCTTTGAGGTTACAAACTGAACACTTGCAAACACAGCCAAGCCATGCACATCTTGATTTTTTTCCCCACAGCATATCAGTGCCAGCTCTGATGGCATTTCTTTCAGGTGACATTCCGTATACTGGAAGTGCCTAACCCATAACGTTTTTCATGAATGTACATTGTGAAGCAGTTGGTAGCAAATGGCTGTAGATATTCAGGAAGTATTCTCTGTGCCATAACTAAAAGGCAACTCAAGCTCATGTTGCTTTGTAGAAATGTGTACTTAGTGAAATAGGTGAAGAAGGCTTTTGTTTGAGATTTTTGGACATCATAGAGTTTGCTGAAATATATTGTGTCCAAGTATTTTAGACTTTTTTTTTCAACTTGAAATATTGTAGAAAGCATTTTTGAAAGACTTTTGTAAAGGAACTGGTTTCTGTGCCGGTCTCCATTTATCCAAGTGTTCTTTGGCTAGATCACAGGGGAAGCTTATGACTCTGGGGCTTTTCACCACATTTAGCACATTCTTTCTGATGTTTTATCCATCATTTTATCCTCACCAGCTTTCATGCTGATTAAGTCTGATGCATTGCTCATCAGAGTAGGAAAGGATTATTAAACTACCTTGAGAATGCTTGCACCTCACTTAGTAGTAGTAAAAATTTTGACATGGCAAATTTTACAGGATATGATAGTGGCCCACTTGATGAAAGGGTAGGACCTCTGAGAATACAGTTTAGAAAAGTCAGGATCCCTGGCTATTGCTCTAGACCGAATGAAACATTTATTCGGATTTATTCCTGCGCATTTTGACAGCATTGTGCACATGGAATGATAACTATTCTGAAAGCAAGGGTGGCCATGCTGGAGCCCAACTTTGCACAACAAAACTCACACAAGAGACTCATCTCTCAGTGAAAGGTGGGTTGTTCAGCTTCTATCATATTGCTGATTAATCCCGCTTTTGTATGAGCTTCCCACAAAGTATCTGGTACAGCTCCTAAGGATTTGAGGTCAGATGTTACTTAACCTGTGAACACACTGTCCAGAATTTTTTAATGTACTGTGAAGCAGTTTTCCCAAAATACTTATTTAACACAAAAAAAAAAAAAAAAAGGAAGTGAAAAATGTAGAACTGTACATTTTGCACAATAATAAAACCTTCTACTGTATTATGATCAGCTGTAACAACTTGCTCAAGTGTCAACATTAACCTGCAAAATCCATACATAGAAAAGGAGTGAAATGTCTTGAAATCTGGCTGTAATAACAGCAGTCATATTTCCATTAGTAACATGGGCATGTATTACAATATTTGGGAGTATTCATACTTAAGAAGCATTTTAAGGTGACTATCTTGAAGGCTCTGTGAAGAAATTGTTTGAAGAGCTCGTCCAGTTCAGTGCATTAGGCCAGGGGGAAGTGGTTTGGGCTGCAATGCCTGCTGCTTTTTAGGCTTATAGTAATTATTTCTCATTCTCCTTTTTCTTTCCCTCCTTTCACATCCCATATTTGCAGTTACAATGCCGTGTATATCTAAACCCCTATTTTCTTGAACACAAAGTAATGTCTTGTTAATACTCAGAGATACCAGTCCTTCATAGCAACACTTTTTTGACTTGAAAAAAATTCTAAATTATAGGAAAAATACCCTTCTAGAAATGGGAAACATGAGGGAAATGAACCTTGGAAATATGCAGTCCCATTACCAATTCAATTTTAATATTTTTTATAAATTTTCATAGAAAAAGAGGAGAGGCTTCTTGCTGTTCAGAAACTATTCACCATAAAATTGTATATAGTTTCAAGAACATCTTATTACATATATATATATATATATATACACTCTATAATAGTTACAAGTATATTTATTTGGGAAAATTTTTGTGTTAAGTGGTACCAGATAGTACCTCATATGTGCATTCATATACCTGTGAAAGATATCACTAACAGAGCTGTACTGTGCCATAAAACTGATGTATTGCATCATCTTAGTCACTTCATTAATCGATAACCAGTGGTATCTCTATGACGTGAAAAATGATCAGGGGAATCAATAGCAGGATTGCTGCTGATTTGACCAACACAAGGATTTAAGCTCTGTTTATTATCTGAAGGAACACGTTTGAATAGCTGAAGTTAAGCTTCTGTCCACAGAAATAACTACCTTTCTAAAGAGAGTTGTTGGAGAGTAGGGCTATGTCTTAGCCTTGGTCTGTTTCTGAAGTGTCAAGTGCACTTCCTGGATTTATTAGTTATGCAGATGAATTCATCTTTGTGGACTACAATTTCAGTTGCCAAATTACTGAACTCTTTCATCAAAGATGTCATTTGTTTTCTGGAGACTATCCTGCAGTTTGGAACCATATCAGCTCAAATTCCAAAAGCATATTTTCCATGGGAAATATTCTTTTCCATTTTCTAGTGGCTGGCTATGTGATCTTTATCAGTATGAGGAATTTTTAATTGAAGACTAACCTTTAGTGTCTAAAACGAATGTGTCATAGTAGTAGGATTTTTATCAGCTCATTCATTGCAACTTTTTGTGCTTGGACTGGCAGGTTGATGCATGGATAACATTTATTCTCAGAAATTGTATTTTCTTCAATATTAACACAGGCTGTAGAGGTTGCCCCTATTCTAACCAATGCCCACATAAACAAATATGTAGACTGAATTAATTTAAGCTTGAGCATTGCTGATTTTGAGCCAGGTTACATGGCAGGACTGCCTGCAGTATCTGTCCAAGTTAGCATACCGTTTCAGCAAGAGTCCTTCTTTGGTTTTTGGAGACACTGTCTCAAATTTGTTTTAAAAATGTGAATCATCTTTTGTTTGTGGGAATGAAAACAAAATACAGAGATAGAAATTACTTACTGAGGAGTTGAAATGCTCTGGAGGTTGGAAACAAAGTAATGAAGACCCTAGAGGAGAGGTCAGGAAGGAGGGAAGAGAAATATGCTCTGCATCTCTGGAGTTGGAAGAATTATTGTTGTCTGGATTCTGTGCCACTGCAGTCTATATAAGCTCTTCCAGTTTTGTACTCTGTTATTTTTTAAGCTGCTTTTGGGAAATGGAAACAAAGGCATTTCTAGAAAGACTTACCCTCTGTCCTAGTATTCAAGAGAATGCACAAAAACTGGGACAAATAACAGAAAAAAGACAAGTTAGGGAGAGGAAGGAGCCTATTCAAGAAATATATCTCTGTATTAATTTCACAAGTTTTCTCTCTTTTCTTATCTCTGACTGAAGTTGAGCTGACTGGAGAGTGGTACAAAGTCACACCAACCACCTCTCCAATTGTTTGGCCTAGCAGCCTTGTCCTAGTGGTCATTACTTGTGTGTCTTTTTGTTTTAATGGTGGAAAGGACATAATCCTCTTGGAGTGAGTCCAGAGGAGTGCCACAAAGGTGATTAGAGGGATGTGACACCTTTTCTGTGAGGAAAGGACGAGAGAATTGACCTTGTTCAGCCTAGAGAAGTGATGGCTCCAGGGTGACTTTATTCCAACCTTTCAGTACCTGCAGTGATCCTTCAAGACAGCTGGAGGGACTTTTTACAGGGAAATGTGACAGGACAAGGGGGAATGGCTTCAAACTGAAAGACAGCAGGTTAGTTAATTAGATGTTAGGAAGAAATTCTTTCCTGTGAGGGTGGTGAAGCACTGGAACAGGTTGTCCAGAGAAGCTGTGAATGTCTTGTCCCTTGAAGTGTTCAAGGCCAGGCTGGATGGGACTCTGAGCAATCGGATCTAATGGAAAGGGTCTCTCCCTATGGCAGGGTGGTTGGAACTAGATGATCTTTAAGGTCCCTTCCAATACAAATCATTCTGTGATTTAATTAAAGTTATTCTTCTGGTATAATTTTTTGTTCCTTGATGATTTAACAAGAACAGTAGAGAAGGCATGCAAAAATGAAAATCCATAGTAACCTGAACATAAAGATTGGAATGTCCAAAACTGATGAGTTATTTGACAAACCCATCTCTCTATTATTTGCTGGTCAGTTGTTACACAGTGGTCACTCTGATGTATGAACAAGGAGATATTCTTTTTTTCATCAAGGTGTTTCTCTCCACATATACCTAAAAATTATATTCAGAAATTGCTAATTTGAAACAGTGCATTTTACTTCTTGGTAATGCTTTCCTAACACAGCACATCCCATGGATAGGCTCTGCTTGTGAAATGTACTGAATCCTTGTAATGCTTCTGCCTAGAAGATATTTATGTTTTTCTGGAATTTTTTTTCTAAATCAAATCTAAGTGTTTCAAGGATATTACAGCTCAAGTGCTCTTCTTAATTTATTTACAATATTTTTCATATGTTAGGTGTGAATAAAATTTTCAGTGCTCCAGGAAGGTGTTCTCATTTTTTATATAAGTTGTAAGGTTTTCTGATTAAAATCAGGGACAATTTTTAATTTCCAACAGACTAACCACTCCTAGATGGCTGTTATTTAAACATCTGGCTGATGGAGAGAATAGCAATTGAAGCTAGTTGCCTGGGGACTCAGGATATTTGCAAAACCAATGAAAATAATGTTGCTGAATTTGTTGAACTTCTTGCATGTTCATGCTGCAGTGACATGGCTCCATCTGATATCTCTCCTCATTATCTGCCAGTTCCACCACTGGAGCATAACTATAGTGGTATCAATTATCTCCCTGCTCTGGGGAGAAAATAGTACCAGCTTAAAAGATTTTTTAAAAATTTTCTCTTACTTATGTGAAGGGCTTGGAAATTGGTGGTATGTCAAAACCTGTGATAGCATAACACCTGAAAATTGAGAGAGGCTGCTGGGGTGAAGAAGTCCGAGTTGTCTTAGTGGCATCCTCTGGGGGCATTGGGAAAACTCCTTTACTGAACACAGTAACAGCACAGCAGGTTTTTTTGAAGTGGGAAGCTGGCCTTAACCGTGTTACGTATCTGCCAGAGAACACTCACCAGGGTAAGGTGAAGACAGCTTTGTAACTGAACACAAATGCTGAATTTTTCCGATTGTTTGCTGTTTCTAAAACGTCTTTGAGTACTTAGTAACAGTAAAACCTGCAAGCCCTATTCTGGGTGTGAAATGAAAAGCCTGAGAGCTGAAATTCCCAGGTGAAATCTCTTTCAAGAAGTTTTAATCACCTTCTGTTGACAAGGTCATGTAACTTGGTCTACTGGCAGAGAGCATGAGAGCATCTAGTGTCAACATCAAGTTGTGGAGTTACTATCAAAGGAAGCAAGAATGAGAGAGAGACAGTGAGAGAGCCCAGAAAGGGAGGTTAGAGAAAGATGGTTGAATGAGAGGAAAAGACAGGAGGGAGGAAAGAGATGAATTAAAAAGTCAGCTGATGCTGCGTCAACTCCTACCTAGGAAAAAAAAAAAGAAAATTAAAAAAACAAATGAGGCAAATGAGTAAAAAAGGAGCCACAGAATAATGTAGACAAGCTGGAAGAGACTCAAAATTCAAAAAAGGACTTCAGGGAGGAGGAGAAGGAGGAAGAGAGAAGCAAGGAAATAAACAGGAAGAAGGGTGAAATGAAGAGTTAGGTTTCTTTTGTCTCTTCACTGGGTCGACTTCCCTGAGATGTATTAGTTTGAGGAATTGAGAACAAGGAAATGGCTTATGGATGCTGCTGTGAGGAGGAGAATTGCTTCTGTTGCCATTGGATGTGGTCAGGTAAAGTAATATTTGCACAGTGACATGCCAGGAGCTTCAGAAACTCAGAAAAGGTTTAAGATTAAAACCACCCGCAACCACGCAAGAGTATGAGGCCTGTGTTCGTATAAAACTTACCTGTGTGACATCTGTAGAATGACAGGGATGTCTTTGCATCTGTCTGTATTTTTATCTTGATCATCTGTTTGACTCTCAAAACTAGAGTCCTGTATTAAAAAAGACCCTTTTTTTTCCGTATCAGCTGTGAAGTGTGAAATGCATTGCATATTAAAACAGATGCCCTTTGCTGAGGGTTGCAGGTGAGCTGGAAGGTCATATATGTGAAATAGCAGTGGTAAGGAGGTGTTCTGTCTATTTCAATCTGCCCTGCTTTAACAGCCAAAGCTAGGTGTAATGCTGGAAGTAGTAATTATGCTGATAGCAATAATACTGATAATGAAACTTTAAGCCAGATTTTCAGCTGAAGTCACTCATACAAATGTTTGTTTAAGTGATTACTGTGAGCACTAAGCAAATAACCAAAGAAAAGCCCCAAAAGGACATGTGAAGGGAGCCTTAACCTTTCTCTGAGTGTGAAATACTGAGCTATGTTTCCTAGAAGCAGTGTTTGGCCCTGGACTGCTAGGTTTGTTTGTTACACCGGCACTGATATGAGGTGGAAATGCATTTGGTTCACTCACATAATTCGGACAATATTAGGAATGCTGGTTTTGTTTCAACATTCACTTTCTGTGCAGCTTATATTGCTTGCTGTAGACACTGCTGGAGCTGAGCACAACTCTTTTGTAATGCCTAAGATGGTACATTTTCTGGTGCTTCTGCACCATTTATCAGATACATAGTTACAGGTTATAAATGTAAATAAATGTTCAACTTTAAAATTAGTGCAAAATGCATTAATAAGTGGTATGCATTTTCAGTAAAAATACGTGTGCCGTCTTCTCTCTCCTAAGTCAAACATTTGCTTTATGTTGTAACAGAATAGATTCCTGGTTTCTTCCCCAATTTTTTTTTCCAGAGAACATAGGCAGATAGTAGAGTCAAACATTATGGGATAGATTGTTATGATTGATAATGAGTATATTCCAGGTCTTTTATCAAGAAGAGAGAACATTTCACTGGAAAAAATTAATGTATTGGAGGAGGATGGGTTATGTTGAGAAAGGCTCAATAGGTCAGCTGCCAGCTGCAAGTTACGTGCTCTAAACACTCCATATGTAAGTCATCCTGGAGGCTATCATGATGAAGAGCTTTGTCTCCTTAGCAGGTCTTGCAAACATGAGGAAGGATACAAATATCTCTTTGAAGGTATAATAGTTTAATAAACATTTATTGTCTACCTTTATGTATTTAAGGGACTATGCTTTGTCTTATGATTACAGTAAAATGCTGTGTTATGTGCCCTTGGACACATTGGTTACCATAAGCACCCAGATAAGGATTAGACTTTCCATACAGTAAAAGTGGGACTGTACTATATTGTACCCACTTTACTAAACTGTGCTGTTAGTGTTCAGACATGTGGCAAATATGACTTAATCAGACCACAAATATTTTGTAGCATTCCATGGTATCTCATTTATTTGTTTAATGTGCCACTATAGCAACTGAATTCCATCCTTTAAGATTCTTTTTTTCACAGACTTATGATGTACTTGATTGAAGCTTGGCAGACAGCTTTTCTTTCAATTGAAGGCATATGTACTAACTCAGTGACCAGATTTTTACCTGTTTATCATTGTTGGAAAGTGGGTTATTTCACATGGACACAATACCAGAAGAATCAGCAGACCTGGTGAAGGGAATCTGAGCCCAAAAGCTTATATGCTTTTTCCAGCCCTTGAAGTTGATGGAATAAAAAATACTGCCCTGTGTCCAAAGATCATTATTGCTTCAGGAAAACCAATACAAGGAAATATTTTGATATTGTTTTTGTAAAAAATGACCACTTTTTGGAAGTAGCTTTTTTCTTTGTTAAATGTTGTCTTCTACATGTCTTTGTATTTGGAAACAGACATCATTTCTGCAGAAGTCATTTCATATTCAGGTGATTAATATGTTGAAATAGTGCCACAGCAGTAATGTTTTATACATGCTGATAGGCAGAAATCAAGAATTTGGGGACAGCCTTGGAACCTTCGCTCATGAAAAACTGTAACCTAACCTGTAACCCAACCTGTTATTTAACATAACCTGTTATGTTCAATCTTCATATTTTAAAATTTCCCACATAGATACAAATAAGTAAAAACAGTGTACATTTTTAGTAACTCCTTACATGCAAGAGGCTCAAACTCAGGATGTAACATGGAGGATGTTTTTGACAGATGTGTAAGCCACTGCCATTAGTCATGCAGTTCTACAATTGTCCCTTCTACCTTTGGACATTTACGTAACGCACCCAAGTTCCATCCTGGTGCCCTACTCAGGAAAAGCCATAACCTTTCAGAGGTGTCTTGTTTCTTTCAGAGACTGAGTCTGACTAAGGTGACCCTTTCCCTCCCTCTGACACTAGAGTTATCTGAGCAGGAAACAGCTCTGACCATGGAGGATTAGCAGATGGTATGGAGTGTCTCAAAATGGCAAAAGGCAGACCAGTGACCAGTACATGATTTGCTCTTTCATTTCCATTGCATTATGAACTGATGCCCTTCAACTCACAGCTTGCTTTCTCTTCAAAACAAGGAATATTTGAAGTGCTGCTTAAACCCCATCTTTATATTTCTATTCCTAGATCTGTTTTACTAAACAATGTGAGGGAAACTATGTAGTGTTTGATCAAAAACATTTTTTATAAGTCTTCATTAGCTAGTGCCTGTGTTTTGTGGGGCTTTGTGATGGTGGTTGGAAAAACACTGCTGTCTGTCAGAGGGTTTATGGTACTGTGCCTCTGATTCTGGCTGTGAAGTGTCCCAGGTGGGGCTGAGCTGCTGTGCCAGACCAGACTGCCTGTGCCTGCCCTCTGCTCCTCACCGTGCTGGGGCTTGCTGAGAGGGACTTCCCATTCATGTGCCTCAGCATCCCATTCATTCAGTTACAGGGAAGAGATGAATTGCCTGCTGCAGATTCCTCTGAGGTTCATGGGTGCAAATCCAACTAAGAGTTAGAGCTGGTATTGTCCATTCTGCCGCACAACACAAGTGGCCTCTACTACAAATAATAACATTACTCGTGGTAATGTACAAATTTAGTGCTCCTGGTATATCATAAAAATTCTAGGTTGACGTGAGGCATGCTATAGAAAGTCAAATATACTTAAAAAGGAAATTTTTCTTTATAAAAATGGCTGTAACAGTCAAATCAGGTCCTTCAGTTTATTTCCAACAGGAAGAAATTTTATATGCTTCTTGAGGCTTTTAGCTTTTTATTCTTTTACTTTGAGCGTTACCAGCTTTCTATAAAGCCAGTATACAGGGTTCCAACTTGCTGAGTCACTGCAATGCATATTTTTGTGGCTTCTTTTGCAAATGCAATATGTAATGTAGATTTTTTAAATGAACTATTTATGGAAAAGAGGAAATATGTACATCGGTCTACTAAACTTCATATTTTAAGGCAGTTTTTAAAACAAAGGAATGAGAAATTATTTTCTGTTAAGGAAGCATGCATTAAAAGTGTCTTTTTACTAAGACACAAAATTACTGATGTCTCCATTAACAAACAAATTTTTGTTGCCTACAAGTTGTTTAAAAATCATCCAGCTGCACATCATGTTAGGAGATGAATATACATATTCTTGGATCGGAGACTAAGGTGGATGATGTTTTGGTCTCTGCTCCTGAAGCAGAGGAATGAAAGATGGAAAAGAAGAGGGGATTTGAAGGAGAAAGAAAATAATGTGTAAGAAGCTAAAAGGAAAAGTGATAGCCTTATAGGTTGTTAAGGAGGAGAAGACAGAAAACAAAGGAGAGGAAACCAAATGCTGAAATAAAGAGGTGCTAATAGTAGTCAGCTGGAAAGAGCCATAGAAGGTGGAGGTGATAATTGTGTCTGCTGTACTTCACTGAGAAGAAGCTTGAGAGAGAAGTTTAGAGTCCCCAGTGTATGTTGAAAATGGCATCTGTTGTTTATTTTAGACCAACATGCAGACATTTAGCTTCATTTGGTTTCTTGTGACCACTGTTTTTACAGAACAGTTCTCTTTTTCCAGCCTTTTTGTGCATGCAGAAAGCAAAAGAATGCCCTGCTTTGCACCCTTGGTGCCTCTATTGTTGCCAGAGTTTGTGGGTCTTTAGATCTCCCAGTTGTTTGCCTGAACACTGTGCTACTGAGCCTCCCATATTTTTATTCTCCGTTACATCAGTTTGGTAGGATTACTATATAAAGTAAATTATTGGTAATATATTTATCATGTGTGTACATATAGTGTATGTATAGTGTTTGTGTGTATATATGTTTATACACACACAATATATGGCGAGAAATACATAATATATATTGCCTTTCAGCTATTAATAATTACATTGGTAGATAGTACCATTTTAGAGAACATCTGTAATTCTATCTAAGCTCAGCTTTTTTGATACAGACAAAAGATGTTTAGTCCTTAAATTTCTCTCAGCCTAAACGAATGGACCGGTAAAGACTGGCAGAAGAGAGTTAGTATTTTCCTTGTGTTACAGAGGAGAAATGAAAACATGGAATTTGATGTTTGCCTGAAGCTACAGGCAGTTTATTAAAGATTGAACTGCAAAGTGAATCTGTGTTTGCTTCATTAGTCAGTACTTTTGTTAAGAAATTATTCACTCTCTACAAACCAGGCAAAGACAACAAATTCATAGTGAATGAATGCTCATTCACTTGGGTTTCAAACTTACGCTCTATTGTAAGGAAGAAGTGACTCAATTTTTGACTAGGGAGATTTTGCTGTAAGTCCTGCTTCACTTAGTTACAATAGGCGTTTCATTATTTTCATTTTGTTTATATCACTGGAAGTATAGGCTCATCTCACCAACTACTTTTGTATTTATGTTTTCTTTTAGTGTAGTAACTACTGACAACTTGTTCCAAATAATTTGATTTTGGGTGTACCTTTTCTCTGTAAGGAGGGAAATCCCTTAGGTTTCCATTCCTTCTCAGATGATGATTGATTTGAGAAGAGAGACACTGATATGTAAACAGAAGGTAATTTAAGAAGGATGAACTTGGAAACTGAAAATATGTCAAGGGAGAAGAGCTCCCTCTCATGTGCCCTCGCCCTGTCATTTTGGAAATGTTTCTTCCTTTTGTTGTCCAGGAATGCTGTTGTGGGGGACAGGGGGCTGAAGGGGCTGGGTGGGTGTTGCCACTAACTAAGATCAAGGAAGGCCGAGAAGTTGTAGTTTTTTAAAAAAATCTTTCGAAAGTATTAAACTCTTTTATGGAGTCCAAGCTATTTCAGAAGTTGTCAATAGTTGTGATTGTTGGTAAGAGGAAATAAAAAGACCTCTAAGACAGAAAATAGCTTGTGCGGAAGTGGGTCACTGACAGTAAAGAGTAAGAAGTGGTCCTGAAGAGTTGTATTTTATTCTGACTGGGGTAATAAGGTGTATGTTTACTAGACAAAGTAACACCAGAATGAGTAGCAGCACAATGTAGAGGCCTGGATCCACTTTGGGAAGTACCTTTCTTCAGGCAAGAATTCAGTGTTTACCAGTTCTGTCTCAAATCTGAACTCTACGGCTTAGCTGGCAGTAATACAAATATTCACAGCTGTATAAAAAATGTTATTTAGTTCACAACAGTAGCCATGGTTACCTGCATACTTTCATTGCTTTATTCATGTGCAATTCTTTTTTTTCTGGAAATACCATTACCATGTAATATAATACTGTACAGCCTCTTGGTAAGTTTTACAGTGTCAGGAAGAACATTCTGTGGTGAACCTGAAAGTGTATTTTATCGAGTTGACATGTTCATGGAAGATCGCACCTATACACTGCTAGGCAGAGAAGGGCAAGTCTGAACATTCTGTGACTGCAATTTCAAAATATAAATAGTAATATGTAAAATTCCTTGGCATTGAAAATTCTCTGATAATGCACAACATTTTAAAAGAACTAGCCCCTGCTTGGTCCCTTCACAGGTGACACAGACCTGGCAGTTCTGTCAGTACATGTTAGAATAATGTAGTGGTTTGGATTTGCCAGTTTCAATTTACTCATTTCCTGCTTGTGAGATAGCATTAGGAGAAGAGCAAAGCAGGCTCAAACCTTAAAGGGTAGGAAAAAAACCCCTTTTATTAACAGGGTAAAAGAGTAATAAGAATAAAACCTTCAGAACACTTCTCCTCCCCCCTCCCACACCCTCTTTTCTTTCTCACTGACAACATTCAGAAGCATTTGGTCAGCTACCACCTTTTTTTCAGGTCACTCAGGGAGAGGAGCCTCCCCTTGTCATGTAATAGGGACTTCTCCATGAGAAAGAAAAAAACCGTTCTCTCATGGCTTCACTTTTCATGAATAGCAGTCGCCCGGGAATCTGCAGTAGCGAAGCTGTGCTTCCGGGCCATGTCAAACTCAGGGGCTACCTTTAAGGATAAACCGTTCAAAAGCAAAAGTTCTCTTCATCTTACTTTAAAATCATCTTCACCTCTGGGAACAGAGGTCTTCTTCTTCCCTTCAGTCCTCATCACTCTTCTCTCTCTGTTCATGCTTCTTGTGGAATTACAGCTACTTCAACAACTTCAACGCCTGTTTATTCAGCACGGATGCGTTTGCTCATGGTCTGCAATTGAACACTCCACCCCCCATGTTCTTTCATGAGTTATAGGGATATTCAGTATATCACAGTTCATCCCCATAGCTTACAAGACGATTTTCAGCCTAAACTTAAGGCATCTCCCTCATTCTCATTCCATCTGACACCTGACTCCTTCACTTGACGGCACTTGAACTTCACTTGACTTTGGTGTCTTTCATGTTGTTTCTTTAAGTGTCTTCACTATGTTATTTTCTCTCACTCAAGGGAGGATTGAAGGTCTGTAAGTCTTATCTGCACTAAAGGAGTTGATCTTACTCGGGCCTTGCATCAGGGACTGGCCTTTCGCGCTTTGTCATGATGGGCATTCACAGTGCAGTATTTCAGGCTGTGCTGAGGGGGCTGTGCCAGGATCTCAGGAGGGCCCAGGCCACAGCAGCAGCACGGCAGGGGCCGATGGCTTCCCCTCATCCTGCCCGGCAGCTCCTGGTGGAATTCAGCAGCGGCAGAATTCGTCTGAACGCGGGTGGCCTGGCCGCGCTGGCAGGGGAGCACCCGGTGGCAAGATNACCTGAACTCAGGCTGGAAGGGGAAAGGAAAGTTCCCGGCGTTTGCTCCTTTTACAAGGTGAATCTCACAGAGGTGGATCTAGCTCTTTAATTGGTTTCCCAGGCTGTCAGTATTCAAACTAGCCTCTGATTGGTTTTGTCAAGTCACAGTGAAGTTCTCAGAAAATAATATTTCCGTGGGTGGTTTTTTCCCTCCTCGCTGAATGCCAATCAGTGCAAAACCAGCACAAATAACGTGACTATCCTTGTTTACTCTTGCAAGAAATGTAAACTCCAGCAACCTCAGAAGGGTAGAAAAGTGCTATGATTTTCTTCTCCCCTCTTATTTTTGCCAGTATAACTCAGTGCACTCAATGCAGATGAAATATACTTGAGAATGTTTCCGTTATGTTCATGGAAAATAGTCTCATGTATTACTGCAGCAGAATTCCCAGCCATATTCTCACCTTTGCAAGGAAAATAAAATAGTACTTAACTTGCCAGATATCTCGGATCACTTTGCAAACAAATGAAATTAAACTTTACTAAAGTATTAAAGACAGTTTACTTAGGCTTATATATTCTTTTCTTAATTGAGAGGTGTGACATTAATTCTGAAGGATTAAAATTGCCTATCGGTTTAAATTAACAGCAGCAAAAGGAGTAAAGGATATTTGCTTCTTTAATCTGGTGAATTTATCTAAAGTCTTTCAGTATAAGGTTCCTTACCACTATTGCTACTTTTGTAGAGAAAACTTAACAGACTAAATGTAAAAGTCATACTTAAGGGTCATGTTCCTTGGCGTTTTCATGTAAACAGTGAAACCTAGGATTTTAATAGGTGTTGCATAGGGATTGAACTGAATTTCTAAAACAAAATTTAAAAAATGCTCATGTAATGTTATGAAACCTTGTTGAAAGCCTGATAGAGTTTTAAAATACTATCCAGGCCTGTTTTTAATGCATCTCCTGCAGGAAGAAGGAAGATGGCATTAAGATGAAAATTTCTATAGCGAAGCCGGCTGTTACCACAGTCTGGCTTCTGTTCCTGCAGTAGCACTGCCAGCTTGGAACTATTTAGAGGCATTAGCCTATATCTATCCACACACATGGATCTACTACTCTCTTCAGCAGTAGTTCTGCTCCTGAAGAAGTTGGTCTGAGCTTTCAAGATTTATTTTTCGTTTCAGAGACCAGTTTCTTCAGCTATCCTTATTACCAATTAGTAGGAATTTGGCAGGCATTTACTCCCTGCCAGAGCTCTTGCATCAGCTTTCCTGCACTGCCCTACAAGCCAGAAGGCTTAGTTGTGGTGCATTCAAATTCTTCAAACCTAGTTTCTTACAGTACGGGACCCTCTCCATCATCTTAGGATTTCAATACCTTTTCCCCCTTAAGTGAGAATGATAAGACTCTTCAAAAATGCTAATTGGTTGCTTTATCTCAAAGATACAACCTGTCTCAGTTACAAAAACAGAAACTAAATTGCCTCTTTGTCAGATATCACACCAGAATTCAATTTGCTTCTGACTGCAGTGAAGTGTTCTGGTCCTGTACATGATTTACAGTACAAATAAAACCTGTTCTCTTTCATTTTCTTGATGATGAATTCTGGGCAATAAACGCCTTCCCCAGGAGTCAGTCCTTACTTGGAGCAAAGGCATTGTTTAAGTTTGCTGCACCACAGCACGGCTGCAGCCTTGTGTGGTCTGCAGCATTCTCTTAACACTTCATGCCTTCGTTCACTCACTCATAAATTAGATACAAGGCAGCCAAGCACAGCCTTTCTGCATCCTGCACTACTCCACCTTTATCCATGACGTGAATCCCAAAATGATACATGCTCCCTGGCTGAGTCAGAGTGCTCTCCATTCAGTGCATGCTCCGCTACCATAGCAGCAGCAGCAGCAAGCCTCAGATGGTGGCCTTGGGGTGTGTTATATCTTCTGCCACCTCATGCAACACAGTTTATAGCACTGAGGGCAGCAAAAAGCTCTGATAGCTGGTAAATTTGCAGTGATGGGCTCAAAACTAAGTTAAACTGAGAAAGTGAAATAACAGAACAAGTATTTGACTGATGTAAACCATCATCCTCATTCTCACATTCTCAGTTCTAATGATTATTTCTCTGCCACACAGCTTAGGCACATTGATGATCTAATGCAAGAAGGTTTTTCCTGTTTGAATGGAGTGGAAAGCATTCTACAGCTATTCAATTGGTTCTCCCTGGTTTTGATGATTTCTTAAATAAATACAATATTTTGGCGCTTTTAGTTACTTGTGGTAGTTTACTTTTGAAGAACACTTAACTTAGCCTTCTGGCGTTTACTGAAGAGTGGCTAGAATGTTAAATGAAGATGTTTGTGCAGAAATGTGTTTGCACCAAATGAGTCTTTGATATCAAATTCATAACTGTCCACCTTCTGGAAAGGTAGTAAATTTTACTATCCAACACTTAGGTAATTTTTCCTCCATGTTTGCAACTTAAAACCATTTTTACAGCTCTAGTCAGCACTCCTCCACTTTATTTATCTCTTCTTTTATGTAGCTGCATAATGTGTATATATATCCATATATATCTTTTTCCCTCCTGCAGTGTTTTGTCCTCCAAGGTTTGAAGCAACGTGCTCAGTGTCTGCTAATATAATTCTTTCCATGGCAGCAAATGATGACTTTGTGGAAAAGAGTTTGCTGTAAGCTGAAGGGAAGTCACAGCCTCACACCATCAAGTTTGAGTTTTAGCTGGGACTTCTGCCCCTCATATGTACTTAAGCTCTCCTAAACAGAGGAGATGTCATGCTTAAATTATTTCCAGCTTCTGACCTTTTCAGTTCTGAATATCCAACCACTAAAACATGAGATTTCCCTACTATTGATTTCAAAGGACAGGTCAAGGTGAAATGTCAATGTGAAGAGGAAGGGAAATACAGTTCCCCATGGGTTCCTTCCAACTCAGGATATTCTGTGATTCTATATAGTATTATCTGGGTATCCAGTGTCCAGTTAATATAAATAAATCAGTTTTACTAGAATTTGTTGGAGTGTTTTTACTGCTAAAACTCGGACCACATGGGATACAGTTAACGATCTCCAGATGTGAAATGGAAAGGACCATCAGCAGCACAGAAAGCTGCTTTTCTCAGTGATGAGGGCTGCTGCAGCTGGAATTCATGGAGATGCAAAGGGAAGGTAGCTGCTCAGACCATGAGAGTCAACAGTGTTCTTCCACTTGCTCTGTTCACGGCAGGGCATTTTACCAAACCTTCTCTGCTAATAGAGGTGCAAAGAAGGAGCTGGTGAGCTACCCAGAGAGAACCAAGCTGAGCTCTCTAGCACACTCCTCGAGGCAGGGATGGTTGTTTGCCTGTTAGTGCTTGGGGAAATGCCTCCTGGGGTGGCATGGAGATGAGCTGTGTGTTGAGTGAAGTCTCGTGGGACTGAAACGAACTCAGAATCTTCTTTTCTTTCTTTTGCAAGTCTGTCCACAGGGAAGCCTTGTATGGCATTTGACACTGTCTTACTTCTCACGTCTTTATCAAACTCTGGCCACATAGAGGCTCTGTGAGGAAACTGGATGCTGGGACAAGGAGTGGGTTGGAATCTGTCTGTGCACAAGATACTCTGTGACTAAGTGCATTTCTTTCATCATAACCTTTTCCACCTTGCTGATTGAGAAACTGGGTAACAGTGATACACAGATAGTTTTTCAGAAAATTTTATGGACCTATTGACTTGTAAGGAACATCTGTGTGGCTTAATGAGATGTCCTGCTTTTGAAGGCTGTTTAGCTCAGCTGGTCTCTATACAAGTTCAAGGAAAATGAATGAGCAGAAAAATATGTCCACCACCAAATAGGTGCAGTACAGAAAGTTGTACTTAGAACATAGTATTACAGACATGTTGTCAGAGAGTATTCCTCTTGCACAATGTTCTGAAAACATCTCTGTTTGCCTCAAGGGAATGCCCATCTGCCCTTCTTATGATCCATGGGAAAAAATACCCTTGTGGTAAACACAGATGGATAGTTTCCAATGTCTAATACCCATCCTGTTTTTGTTCCTAGTACAGCAACTGAAACGATGTGTTTGTGGAAATCAGGCTGGTACACAAGAGAGAGAGGAGAGTTTTCAACTTTTAAGGTTCTATGATTACAGAAAAACTTAACTTTAAGGACACTGTTATAATTCTAAAGTTTTCTGGTTTGCAATTATTAAGTGTTTTTGAAATGTTTACCATATTTTATAGTTGATATCCAGTAGCTGTGATACTGTTTAAATCCTACCCCCAGTGCCTCTTTCCAGTTACTCTACCACTCCAGATGGACATTATTCTTTCAAGGAACTGTCCTCCCACAAAACCAGTGACTCAGGATACTTTCAGGAGCTATCCTGTTTAATTCATCATATGTGCTTGTACTGTTCATGCACCAGTCCTTCTTGAGCATTTCTTTACATATCTCCATGAAATATAGAGATTAATCCTGAACATCCTACACTGGTGTCATTATTTTGGAGCTCTTCACCAGGTGTCAGTGGTCTTGAGGTATAAGCTTGCAAGCATTAAGGTATGAATGGTCAGGATTAAAAATAGCAGTGGCCCAGAAATATGCAAGTTTGTGAATTTTGTCTTGATAGGTTAATCCTTATTACCTCAGTTTTAAGCTCTTCTTCACATTCTGAAGGACTGGAAAACATTTTTTTTATTCAATAAAACTTGAGCTTATTAACTAATCACGTAAAATTAGTATCTGATACCCTAAAAAGGAGAGCAGAGGGGACACAGTGCCAGCCATTCCCAGAGGATACTCTGTCTCAGTAAGTATATCCTGCAACAAAGAAAGTTTTAGTTGGAAGTTTAACTTACATAGTTTTTACCTTTGTCTTTCTTACTTCTACTGTCTTCTCTATATAATGTAAATTTCTGCTGCTTCTTATAAATCTTTAGGTGTTTTCAAAAGTGTTCCTCTGTACTTACATTTCTTGAGAAGTA
Source organism: Phainopepla nitens (assembly GCA_013400175.1). Taxonomy (NCBI): domain Eukaryota; kingdom Metazoa; phylum Chordata; class Aves; order Passeriformes; family Bombycillidae; genus Phainopepla; species Phainopepla nitens. Next base: position 361,476 of record VXBQ01011584.1, on the reverse strand, counting down.
GTTAATCTATTCTCTGATATTAATTCCTTCCCAGAACCTACCATTTTGAGTCAGATTGTCCCAAAGAGAGTAAACATCTGAAATTCACTTTTGGTTTGCCCTTTTACTTCAATACTTCTTCACAGCATTCAGTCCTCTGGCATAAGCCCTTTAGGACAACATTCTTCCCTCAGGAGCATGTTCTGTCTTCTTTTCTCAAGTTGTGTTTTGCTTGTCAATGTAGAGCTCTGTGCTGAGAAACCAAGGTTTTTCAGTGTGTTACTCACTGTACTTTTTGTAAAGACAAACTATATGGTGGCATTTATATTATCACCATTACCACTGTATTTGCCCTTCTTTGCATGTCCAGTGCATATTCTTAGCACCTTGTTCATTTTTCTACTCTTTGGAGGCCAAGCATAGAAAACAGTGTGACTACATCATTTGTTTTGTACTTTGAGTCACTTTCATTCATTTTACGCTGAGAAAAAGACAGGTCAGCAAGCAGGTGCTGAGAGTTTGATGGAAGGGAATGCAGGTTGTCCTTTTAGAACATTCAAACTCAGCTATGACCAGTGAGTCGATCTTGAGCCCTCCTTCTTGCTCCAGAAGAAGAGCATCCATGACACAATTTACCTCTGAGTATCATATGGAGCAAGAGGACCTAATGCCCACCTACCCTGCAGCAGGGTAATCAGTGTGCCTCGCTGTGGCCTGGTGTGGCCTGGCCTGTCCCCATGTATTACAGCTCTTGGTTTTGAAGGCGCTGCATTCAGGTTAGCCTTCCCCTTGTCCAGGCTTTTTTGATGGGCTGAGCTGCCTGTACTGCTGCTCCATGCATGAACACCGTGGGTGCTATCTCGGAAATCCTTGCACCACGTTCAGGGCATGGCACAGATGTGTCTCTTGTCTACCTTATCTATAAAAATGCACCAGGTTGGCTGGCTTGCCAGCTTGCGTACTTAAGGGCAGGTGTGTCTGAATGGTATTTTGCAGACAGATGCAGCCTGATTCTGTATTATGAGCTGGGTGATACCCAGTCAGGAGCAAGTTATGAGGTCGGTTGTGCATCATGCTAACCACAGCTACACACTCCTAGTTCATTGTTGGCAAGGATTCATCTAGACTCAGAAAGAGAGTGAGTCCTCATCTACCAACAAAATACCACACAGACAAACTCAGACATCCATGGCATTTAAGGTCTAAAAAGATTTTGTCTGACCTCCTGCTTAACACAAGCCATAACATTTCACTTGCACCTGTAGTGAGCCCAGTAATTTTCATTTGGCTGAAGTTTGTCTTCCAGAAAGGCATTTGGTCATGATCTGAAAAGATAACAATCTTCTGTTTTCTGTAGCAGCTTGCTCCTGTCATTATTCATTGTCACTGCTAATTCTTTTCCAAATTTCTAACTTGTCCAGCTTCAGCTTGTTATGCTTTCTACTGCTGTGTTAAAAGAGACTTTTATTCCTCATCTTGTATCATGGTTTTCCATATGAGGAGAGATCTTATGTCTCCTTTTGGATAAGCTGATCAGGTTAAGACCCTTGAAAGTGTCATGATGATCTACATCCTCCCAGGCACGAGTATCTCTTATTACCCCCGTTCCCGTACCCTCTTTTAATGGAGGGCACCTGAGCTATCGTTATGTTGAATCCATGGGTCTGGTGTCCCCTCACAGGTCATTTTGATTATCCCTAGCAAATCAGCACACACACAAGGTAAGATGGTCACCACCTACCTTTAATGAAGCAGTGCTGTTTATTTTAGGAGTAATGCCTCACAGGGAAAATGAGCTATATATGGTAAACTGTTTACATGTGGTTGACCTAACTACCAGTTGTAATGCTTCAGCTGCTTCTGGTGCTGTTACAGACAGATGTGAGCTTGTCACTTTTTGATGCTACTTTATGTCTGCATGCAGTTCCTTTGTCTTAAGCTCATTTTAAAGCTCTCCTAGTCCATTATTCTTGTTGCATGCCAAAAACATCTCCCTCATGAGGGTAATTGTGTGCAGCAAACTCTGTACCTTAGTTTACCTTATTGTCAGTTTGCATTAATTATTCCTCTTTTTTTTCTTATGCGGCTTGAAATAAGCCAGGCTGTTTCACTCTTTCTTGAATAGAATGATAGAGCTCACCAAAAATATATTGTACCTACTCATAAATGCACCACAGGTAGGGCTTTCCACAGTCTCACATCTGACAAACCCAAACACACTACTACTACAGACACCCAGCAGTCTGCATAGCCATTATTCACCAGTTTTTCGTACATCTATAGATTGTATTTACTCTTTATATTATTAATGGAGGCAAAAATTTGTAATGGCAAAAATTTTTTCTGGTGGTTGGTTGGTTGGTTGGTTTTGTTGTTATTGTTGTTGCAGGATGGGGTTTTCTCCATTATTTTGTACATTTTAAATATGTAAATCACAAAATAATTTCCTCTGAGTTAGTATAAACTTGAAGTGCTTCTTCATATGGGTACTTCATGGTTGCACTTGTGTTTCTCCAACTGGTTGGGTTGAGAGGAGGAAAAACAGTGTTATGAGACCCAGAAGCTAAACCCACAGCCCAGAACTGGTGTGTCAGGTGCTTGAAAACTAAATTCTCCCAAGGCTATATTGTTCTGGAGAGCTGCTCGGAGAAGGCAGAATGCCCCCAGTGCAGCCATACTAAAGTAGCCTGATGGATCTTCTAGATTGTTTATAAGCATGGAAAAATGTTTTAAAATAACAAAGTGACAAAATTTCATCTATACCCAAACAACATTTCCTGTCAAAAACTTATTTTGAAAGACATTTTCTAACCCAAACATGCAATTTTGTGACTATTTTAAGTGTGATGCTTTTTTCAGCTTCAGCTTTGGGGATACATGAATTACCTTGAGGTTTGATTTTGATGTTGTATTATAGAATTTATAGGCAGAATGTTATTCTTTTTTTAATTTACATAAACAGCTTTTTACAGCATCTTACAGTTTCAAGGTAGTTTATGGAGGTAATGGGGAAATACACAAGGGATGATGTTAAATAAACCAGTCACAATAAATTGTTTGCCAGATGTGCTGTGGAATTTTGGGTGGAGTTTGTTAAATCCCAAATGGGGGAAAAGAAGGTTGGGGAGTCACTTCAGAAATATCGCCTGAATTTAAGTTGTGCTGGGAAGTTAATTCAGCTACTTTTAAGCTTTTCAGGAGCTAATGTGAGAAAATCCAGCTATAAAGATGGATTGAGAAATGGGTAAGTCCTGGACCTGCACACGGGTCTGAAGTTCAGCTACAGTTGGCCACAGTGGGCACAATGTTTGAAAGTAATGGTTTCCTTCACTTGCAGAGGAAAGTTCTGGGATCTGTGCACAGATGGACGTAAAACAGCCATCAGCAGGGCCCTCCAGGCCTGGAGGCAGACAGTCTGCAAGGTATTGGTGTTGCAGCCTAGCAGGTGAAACTATCACCTGTCCTGGGTGACACTGGGAGCTTGCATATGTTCCCATGTGTTGCATCTCACACTGTTTGCAGTATCTGATTGACATCCCTCTTGAGGATGTACCCAGAGCGGGAGTGCTGCTATGCCATTGTAGTTTCTTGAAGGGGTGGGTAGCAAAATGTGTTCATTAACTTAATTAATTGCTTCATTGTCTCTACATTAACTTTTGAATCCATTACCACTCTTGTTTGCTTTTCCTACATGTTACAGGCCAATTTTCCCCACAGGCTTTGCTTATCAAGTTATTTTGCAAACAAACAGCTTCTCTCTGAAGAGAGATTTCTCCCCAGAGTTCTAGTGGTGAAGTCTTAACAAACAAGCAAGTAAAACCACTTCTAGTAGGTTTACCAAAATAAAAAGGCCTGCTCACTGGATCAAAACTGTACCAGGTGTTGCTGTGATTAAATTAATGGCTGCCTTCTTGAATTTGACGTTGAAAGTAGAACAAGGAGGTTTTTTCCCTGCTTACAGGGGAGATGAGCATGATCTTTAGTTTCTTTCACATTTTCCTAAGTTACTAGAAAGGAAGCTGCATATATCTGGAACTCTTTCCAAATATGCCTTTCTGTGGACGTCTGCAAATCCCAGCAGATACTGGGATTACGTTTTCCAGGATTCCTTCTAGATGAGATCAAGTGAAGATGTACCCTGTGCAAGTCCTGGTCCTTGCTCTAGGGCACCTCAGGTGATTGGCAGCCTGGACTCTTCCAAAACCATGGGCTTCCACCTGAGATCACTTCTCCTCGCCATTGTGCCACGGCTCTGCTTTGTTCAAAACAGTCCATGAAAAGGGATTTACTGACCTCTGGTACATCCCTATTCTGTCTTAAAACATCATTGAGCACTTGTACAGCCTCCAAACTGAGATAAGGAAGACTCACAGACTCTCTGCTTCTCTCCTGAAGGAGGAATAGAAATGTCAAGAGGTTTCTGTCTCTTCTTTTCAGCAGCCTCTTTAGAGCAATATTGCCATAGGGGCTGAGTTTTCATACCTTTTCTGGTTTGCTCTTAACCAAAAACTTGGTTTTCACTGTCACTGCTTGTTATCTAATTTACTGGTTATCTAAAATCATACCAGAACACCAAAATTGTTATGTTGTTTGCATGCCTCTCCTTGTGTTGTTTTTGGATTGCAGTGTGAACGGCAGCATAACAGATGTGTGTTCCTTCTGTGCGTTCACAGTTTTTTTCTTTATTTGAAAGTTCCTGTTCTGACCTTGTAAAATCTCGGGCCCTTCAGCAAGGAGAAATTAGAGCCTTTAGTTTCCAAAATTTCTCTCACACACAGACATCTGGGTACACACACCCATACTGATTACGTTTTGTTTATAAAGAATTTGATTTTTTTCCAAAACATTTCTTAATGCATTTTAATGAGAAAATTAAATATAGTATCTGCTGTCATATGAATTATTAAATGTCTTTTTTAGTAGAACTTGGTGATTACTGTAAGTATTACTGGCAGATATGAAATCTGTTTAAATTTGAGAACATGGGCGTCTGGCAGAGAAGAGCATTGGCTATTTGGGCCTCAGCTTCCATACAGTATGAGTCACATGAAACTTGGCACTAGTTATACTGTTTAGTCTTAAAACATGTTTTATAAGTTAACCTTTCTCTCAGATCAGATCAGATCAGCCAGTGAGATTATATTCTGATCAGCATGGACTGGTGTTGTTGTAGTAGTCTGTGGAAGATAATTTTGAAAACAACAATAAATTATACTTTGAAGGGAACAAAATCATTAAAAATTCATCAGTTTTCCTCTGTAGATTTTTAATTCAGTATCATTCTTAAGATTAAGGGCAGAAAATAGTTATAGAAGTAATTTTATTTTTTAAGTCCATGCTGTTGTTAACTTAATTTTTGTTTCTCAGCTTTCCCAAATGCAAACTTCTAACAAAATCAAGAGCGTATCTAGGTAAAAGATGTAGCCAAAGCTCAAATCATGACACTACAGTCCTTCCAGATTACTAGGAGAAGTAGACTTGACTAGGTCTTTGGGTGGAAGATGGCAATATGAAAAACACATATAAATTTAAAATTAAAAAAATACATAGTTCACAGGTGTAGGAGCTGTGGGCAAATTTTCTACATTGGGGTTTTGAAGGGTTCAACCTGGCCCAGAGAACAGAGAAACAGTGGAGATGTTAGGTTTTCTAAAGGCTGTCTTACATCTTTCCTTATCCCTTTAAATATCAATAAAAGTTAAGCCATTCCTTTCAGTGCAGTGAGGTATAGTCCAGTGGTTTGCTTGTTAAGAAACATATTTACAGACTTTACATATAAGTTTTTACATATAAATTTTTTAAGCAAAATTTTTAAATGTTTTTCTTAAGTTGAACTGAATTGTTTGATATTTACCTGCCTTATTATTTCCTCATCATATGTCATCTTATGTGTTGTCAAGATGCCGTGTGAATTTCTTCACAGCAGTATACAAAATTGCAGAAACCTGGTCACATTTGCTGGGCTTGAAAAATTAAGTGCTGCAGTCTGAATTGCCTGATACACAAAAGTGGTGTATTACTTCTAACCGAGCATCTTAAACATGGCATATGCCAAAAAAGGACAAGTTTGCAGAAATGTGGCAGTACAGAAGGGACAGGCAGTACATGTACGGAGCTGAAATTGGACATAGGTAGTGAGCGTACATGCGCTGTGCATTCCTCTGGGTCAGGTGCCAAACAGAGTAGATCAGAGGAGTGGGTCTGTATAGTTATAGTCCTCTGCTGGCATATACCTTATTTCCTGATTCTGTTACTTGCTGTCTCCTCACTTGGTCACTGACTCTATCCCTTCATTCACTTGACCTCAGTGAAGTTTTATAGTTCTTAAACACATGCAATGCACCCTATGGAGAGACACTGCTGAGGAAAACAATAACTTTTTTTGTTGCTGTTGAAACAATTACTTTTATTTGGACTGTACTTAGTTTTTAAGAATAATTGCTGGCTTTATCTGAAAATAAATAAGTGAGCTATAATTGTTAAAGTATTTATGTACATTCTTAGAACTTCATTCCCTGATCCAGCAGAGGACTATGAAGCTTAGTAGGAGTCTGGAGCATCTCTCTTATGAAGTAGGCTGAGGGAGCTGAGCCTGTTTAGCTTGGAGAGGAGACAATTGAGAGGGGATCTTACCAGTGCATACAAACATCTTAAGGGTGGATGTCAAGATGATGGGACCAGCCAGTGCTGCCCAGCAACAGAACAAGGGGCAGCAGACGCAAACTGAAATACAGGAAATTCTGTCTGATTGTGAGGAAAAGCTCCTTCACTTTGGCAGTTTGAGGGTAGCAGAGCACTTGGACAGGTTGCCCAGAGAAATTGTGAAGTCTCTTACTCTGGAGATGTTCAAAACCAGCCTGGACATGATCCTGTGCAACCTGCTGTACGTGAACCTGCTTTAGCAGAGATATTGCACTGCATGATCTCCAGAGGTCCCTCCCAATTCCAACCATTCTGTTATTCTGTGACTTAACTGGGTAAGCATTTTCAGGAATGTGTCCCTTCCTCTTTTTTCATTGTTCCATTCCTGAACCCAGTGGGGTTTGTCCTGAGCTGAAATACCATGAGGCCTAGGTGGATCATCCAGTCTCTAATAACTTTCTGGTCTCTGGCTGGTCTGTAGCAGAGTCGTAAAATTGAGCCAGAAAAGGACACAAGGGTAAAAAAAGGGAAATGTCTGCTCAGAATCTTACCATTTCCCTTTTTATCTGTAGTTTTGACTGGCTTTGAAAGGTGATCAAAAAGCTGTTTGTATACCAGAAACCAGCATGTGCTGTGAGGCACACAACTGTTTTTCTCTAGTCTTGCCCTAGAAGTCTTCTCTTCTTCCTTTCTGACCAGTGCTGACAGAGCTCTGCATCTTGCATCTCCATGCCTGACCAGTGGCTCAGTGTCTCTGAAGCTTGTCTGGTTGCACTTTGGCCATGCTGCAGAGCTCCAGTCACAGGTGGGCTCCAATGCACAAGATGCATCAGAAAAGCGGGACACAACCAAATATCTCATTGTGGCTTCTTCTGCTGTTCCGCTTCACTTCTGATAAATCAGAAAAAAAGTGCTATGTGAGCAATTGTCTGGAGGAAAAGGAAAGGAAAAAGAGTGAGGGAGAGGAGCATAGGGATGACACAGGCAAGGGGAGCAAGGAAGAGAGAGCTGTGACATGGCAGGGAAAGGACAGCCAAGGCTCAGGTATGGCAGGGAAGAGCTGCACAGAGGACGTGTCCAGCCCAGCGGATGGAGATGAGGACAGTGGTGGTACAGAGGAGCCATTGGCCTAAGAGCATGGCAGGAAGATCCTAAAATCAAATGGGAGGAGGCTGCAGAAAGGACTTTTGGGCTAAACCAGTATAGACAACATGTTGGCCTGGAGGAGGAGAAACTAGTGTTTGTATTTGTCTGATGTGATATCTCTGAAGCTGAATAGTAGCTTGTGAATGTGCCAAGAAACAAAACTGGAGAAGTTCTTCTCAGTGCAAATTTTAAATATAGTCAAGAATTACTCTTTTAAAATTGAACTTGGTAGATTTTATCAATTTATGCCTCAGTTTATTGCCTCCTGATTCAGTGAGACGTGTTGAATGCTACTGCCAATAGCAAAGTGTAGCTGAAACAAAAATTAAATCCTTCTGGCCTTCTGCTAGCTTTTTGGTATGGCTTTTCCTGAAGGACTGGTGTTCTTTGCTTTGAGCATGCCAGAAGTAGCAGAGGTCAATCAGGGACTAGAATCATTAGCCAGGCTTGATTGTAAATGCTGTCCAAAAAAATTTCCTGCTTAAATAAGCAGTATTCTCTTCTCTATAAAAAGCTTACTGATATCTCCCATATAAAGTCTTTACCACAAAAAAAGCACCAAAAATGGAGAAGCAGAGGAAGAAGGGAAGGGAAGGGAAGGGAAGAGCTTGCCATTTATTTTAGTGTTGTGTAGTTGGGGTAGTGACAGAAGTTTCCTCAGATAAACATTCAGATACACAAGATCATTTTGTCAGATTCTGTCTTCTCACTCTATCTCTGCATTGCTTGTGACCCTCTTCATCCTTTGCATTCTTTCAGCCAGTTTAGGGGTTTTGTTCTCTGCCTTGCAGACAGAAAAAATATTTTTCTGGCACCAATCATAATAGTATAAGAGAGACAGAATCTGTGGCTTACTAACCTCAAGATACAGATTATTTTAATCCAAAATTGTATGAAGATGGACTGTTCTATTGGAAAGGAAGGTGCATTTTTATTTTACTTCTCAATTGATCCAAACAACAGCACCTGCATATAGGTCTGTGACATTTTTTTCCCCCATATTATTACTGTAGACATTTTATGTTAGACATAATACTAGGATTACAAACAAGTAGTTACCATGACATTGTTATCAATGTGTGCTGAGCCCTCCAGTTGTGTTCATGTTGCTTCTCTTTATTTAGTAATTTATAAGCTGAATGCTTGCTTCCTTAAACAGTGGAATTCAGTTTTGGTGATCATCACTAATTGCCTGGTTTCAGCAGAGATCAAATAATTATGTTCCTGAAGCAAGTGTTTGTTTGTCTTCATTCATGCCTCCTCCTCTATAGCTCCACTATAGAAGCAGTATGGAGGGCAGCCTCTTTAAGTGTTTCCCTTGCTTATTGCTCAGCAGCCAGTGGTATGGATGTGTCTTTGACAGGGACAGTTTGGTGTCACAGGTCAGTTCTTCCTTGGGGAAGATGCTGCACTGAAAGGAAACTTTCCCCTTCATTACCCAGTCCTTTCTCCTGGCTCTAATGATTTTTATATATTTTTTTTTTAACTGTGGGGAGAAATATTTTCACAGCTCTGAAAAGGGTTAATTCCACCTTTCCATAATAGTTCAAGTGGTTGGTTTTCTTCTGGCTTCTGAAATACATTACAAATCACAATCTGGAAAAAGTTCTAATATGGTTCCAAGTCTTGCTGCTGAATTTGGATACGTTGCTGGGACTTACTTTGTAGCTCATCCTTAACAACTGACAAAATATTTACTCCGCACGGTGCAAAGAAGACAAACTTTCTCCAAAATATTATACAGAGTTGGAGTCAGAACACAGACAATGAGGCAAAAAATTGGACCTGCCCACCAAGCCATTAGTTGAATAATTTTCCAGAATGTCATGAGAAAGAGCTTCATGAAATCACTTGCTGCATAGCTGTTTCTTGTGATACGAGAGTGGAGAGGACAGCCAGGTCCGCAGTAGTGAGGACAGCATACTGCAGATACTGAAGTCTTAAGTGTATATTTGCACAGGCAGTGCCAGCAGGGAATGTTCTTTACTGTTTATTAAACATTTATTTTATTTGCTTTTGTTTATTTATTTAATATTTTTGTTTTTTTCTTTTATTTGCTTAATAAAAAAGTGCTTTCCCTAAACTGATCTTCTACATTCAAAATGAACAGAAAAATCTTTAACCCAAGCTGGATTTGAGTGTTGTTTCTGTTTTGGTATTTTTTGAGTGTTAGTTTTCCCCTGAGGAAAGGATTATTAAACTATTAGAACCAGATTAGAGTTTTTGAAGTGTGGTACGCTGTTCATTTCTTAGTCTAGAAAATGTGGGGTCTGTTTCACAGGTTTCACCCCGCTTTTTTGAGAAACCATGAAGGGAGAAAACTTGCAGTAAATTAACTTCAGTACAAGAAAACCCATAGTGCCAAATCTATAAGTCTAATAAGAGAGGGGTTTATTCTTTTATGTTGTCTTCATGTGATCCTTTGCAAAAGAGCCTCCTCAGTAGTTATATTCCATTGTCTTTTTCAGTGGTACATTGTTGTTTTAGTCCAAATAATACAGGATATATCCCAAAATAAGATCATGTCTCTCTGTGTACTTAAATGCTGTACATTGTCGTCAATATTTCTGGCAGATTCCTTATTCTCAGTGTATCTCCCCCCAGCAAAATATATCAGACATGAGGCATAATAATTCAACCCTTCTGAAACTAAGGAGAAATGTTTTCATAAAGGATGATACTTTTGACAGTCTTAAGCAACAATAAACTTATCTTACAACCACATTTATATTCATTGATGTCATGTTACTGTTTTTCCCATCTTGTTAAAACAATAAGAAATATGCTGTCCCAACTCTCTAAGAAATAGCATAGCACAGCTGCTATAGCTGTAGAGATTTGGAGGGAGGGGATAAGAGTGAGGACTTTATTTTATTTATTTAATGGTTTATACATTTGTCTTCAAAAGTAGCAATCACTTGGATTGGCATTTTGGATGACTTATCTGCAGACTTGTCTGTTGTCATCTTTTTTGAGCGCCTAAGAAAGCAGGTTCTTTGCAGGGTCCTCAACAATCCATCAAAGGTGTTAGTAAGACTAGGAAACCCACCACTTCTATAGGCAGTAAAAAGCAAAGAGCACTGCCATACACTTGTTTAAAAAACCTGTGGAGAGTGCTGATTTTTCATTAACCCTGAGGCTTGAAAAGAGACATGGATGTCCTGCAGCTGACTTTCTCTTGGAACTCAAAACATTAAAATCCATTGTGTAGTGGTTTTCAGTCACTTGCTTTTTTTGAGATGTTGTGTAACCTAAAGAAAATCTGGCTTTTCAGGGTTGTTTAAAAGTTCTATTTATGGTACGGAAAACATGACAGTCCCAGTTAATTACTATTTCAGTTGCTGACAAACTGGAAGCATGAACGAAAAAGGAAGATAAAGTAACCCTTACAAAGATTTTGTCAATTACTCCTCCAAGGATACAGCTGAATTGTTGTTTTTATATAAAACAAACAGGAGAAACTCTGTGCTGTATTTGAATATAGTATTTCACTGGTAAATAAGAACAACATACCCACAAATCAACCAATGTTTCCTCAAAAACCCAGTTGAGATGAAATATTGAAATAACTATCCAAATTGCTATTATCCCAGAAACCAAACTATCCATACTCAGGAAGTATGGAATCAACTGTACCATTCATGTTATATCAACCACATTATTACTACTTTTGTTTGACATACTGTTTTATCAAGGGTTGAGGTTTTCAGAAAATTGTGTGAAAAGGTTTGCCCACACCTTTTTTTCTTAATATTAATGGAATATGTGGGGCCAAGCCTCTGCCAGCACTTTAAAAATACAGGTTTTTAAGGAAAAACGCTGGGAATTTTGATGGAGACGGGGGGCACATTTAGTCATTTGCTCCCTCACTTTTTATCCAGGTTTTGAAAATATTTTCTGATATGATAGAGAAATGCTGGCCAATTATAGAAACAAGTTATTTTCTTTCCATTGTGTGTGAAAACAAAATGACACAGAGAAACCAATCAAAACAAGAACAAAAACCTTTGTGTAACTCTCAATTTCTCCTGATAATTGATAAAATTAATTGATAAAATTGTCCCATTTGAAGTTCTTCCTCAAATCAACTGCATTAGAGGATTTTGAATATGTGGAAAAATCTGAAAAATAAAGGTATATAGAGTTCTACAAGGCGAGATCGTAATACTGCAATTCAATATATTCTGTAAAAGAAAACAGGACTTAACATACCTATACAGCATGTTTAAGCCATTGCCTTTATGATGTCCTATATCTAGTGCTTGTTAAGGACTTGCATGGCCTCCCTGGGCCCTGAGCAGTTCAGCAAGCTGCAAGAGTTTCAGTTGAGTCAATACAGCGCCGTGTGGCAGCCAGAAGGGAACTGGAGCTCACTGATGCTGCTCTGCTGTGTCATGTATTTGGAGATGGGGTGTGTGGGAAAGGAATGTGAAGAAGAGCGTAAAATCAATGCTCTCCTTTGCCTTTTCTCATAATGAGTTTTAAAAAAATACTGCTGTTAATATTGTGGTTTTTATAGCTCCTTTATTTCATTTGTTCTTTCCCTAGTGCCCCAAGCTAAAGCTTGTTGAGAAAAAAGAGAAGAGAGTGTAAATCACATTCTCCAGTTTGATCTCACATTTTTACCTGTAGTGGTCAAATAGTGCAAGAATCTGAATATGGACAAGGCTGCTGGAGAATTTCTTCTGCAGCAAGGAAACCACTTGTGACAGGATATAATGGAAGTCCTTTTCTTCTTCTACAGCCACTGTTTTCAAGCCCCCTGCATCATCTGTGTCTGAGACATTTAGAAGAAATGTGGTAGCTAACGTATGTGAAAGCTGGCTCTTTATGAAACTCTTGATGCTGTGGCAATGTTGGTCTACGTTGCCCAGTGTTGCTTCCTTTCTATACCAAAGTGGATGTGGTTATACTTCTAAAACTATTTTTGTCACTGTAGCTTGTTTTGGTCAAGGAGTTTTCTGCCAACATAAACCACATGTGCAGAGTTGGGGTTACATGGAGTGTCTGTGTAGATGTATCTCATAGTCTGCATTATGTTTTGGGAGACTGACACCAGTGGCTTTTGTTAGGACTAGGTAGTGCAAAAGGTGAAGGGTTTGTATGTCACAGGCCAGCACTTGCTCTGCGTTTATGCTGACGAGAGCATGGGTTTGATGAAGAACCAGGCCCTTACTGTCACCTGTAAATTCAGTACAGCAGTCTTGCTCTCACCTTCAGTATGGGTTCCTGGCGCTGACGTGGACAGCCTTGAAACGTCTCTGCTCTGTTGAGAGAAGGTCAGGCACCGCAGTGTTTCAGTTCCGAACTTCTGTTTTCTGCTCCAGCGTAGGTCTTGCCCTCCCTTTACGTTCCTATTTTGCAGTGAGGGTAATGGTACAGTTGTATTTATCAGTGAAAATCTGTTATCTGAAATAAACTGCTACCCATACTCCAAGACAGAAATTATTACCTAATATCCATTTCTAGTGCTTGATGGGCTTAAAGACCACTTTGTCCTGCTTAAGGAGTGAATGCTGTACTTAGATGGTGGAAGTCAGACCGTTTCTCATATACATATTTTAATTGATAATGTATTTGAAAATGCTATTATTGTTTGTCAGTTGCTGCAGGAATCTAATAAATTCCACTTAAAGACTCCGACATAGGTATAATTGTCTGTAGTGAAAGCATATATCTATTGATTAACAAGTATAGCTCTTTAACTGAGAAGTTTTGTACCTCAGGTGTTAATAACTTACTGCTAGATGTTTTCATCTTTTTTCTTTTTGATTTTACTGCGACACACTATAAATGTATCCATTGCAATTAGAAATTTTTGGGCTCTCTACTTGAAAAGCAGTATGGAACATAATCTTATCCAAAAAGCAACAGTGAACAGTGAAAAGCACATGAAGTCAGAAATGACTGCTGTTTGGACTGAGAAACTGGCACATTATGCTTTACTTCAGTTATGTCCATCCCTCAGTTGCATTTTTCAGAATTTTTAAGTGGTAGAAATTTGGGGCAATTTTCCCTACTTATATTTATTCTGTCACAGTATCTGTTATCAGGTCTATGCATATAGGTAAAGATAAATTGCTTTGTTTGGTGGGATAATATGCCTGCAAGACACTGCATTCTCTTTTTACCATGGTCTTAACTGGCTGATTGCATCCTTTCAGTAAAAAAGTCATCAGAAGTCATCTTAAGCTAGGTTTTTTTCTGACTTTTCTTCCCTCCTCCATCTGGAAGCTATATGTGAACATCCTTTAACTATCATGTTAGTTTATAGGAGCTAAATTTGATATGACATGTAGCACTGTCATCCTTAACTTTGTATCATCATCTGTTGTTCTGGTTAGCATCAAGCTCCTTTAAATGTAGTAGTCGTTGTCTGCCCTAATCTTTTCATGATGAGTTATTTTATGCATATTAATAGACAGTAATTTTGTGGTATAGACAAGGGTGTCTCCAGGTGAATTTTTTTTTTTAATACATATAATTTCAAGGACAAGATTCCTATCTTCTCCAGATGCCTTTAACCTTTGCAAACAGTATTATGATTTGTACTTACTTTGGAAGCTCTCTTATTTCTCTTCTGTATGGCTTATCCAACATGTCCGCTTCTTGGTTTTACTGAAGAAAATCCCGTAAGTCCCTCCCTGACCAAGGCCTATCCTGTAAGCATTGCCTTAAGTACTGTTTGGAAGTTGGTTATGTTCATGTCAGCCCATTGTTCCCTATGCTTCCTTCATAATTAGGTATTTTTTAGGGTGCAGAGAATACGGTTGGCAGAGGTAGTACAACTTCAGACAAACAACCCTACCTGTGTACAGATCACATCAGTTAGATCTTCAGCAGTAATCCTGTACATAGCTGTGAGTTTTGCTTCCAAACTTCATAAGACTTCTTTCCCACCTCTTCAGTTTGGTTTGGTTTGGTTTGGTTTGGTTTGGTTTGGTTTGGTTTGGTTTGGTTTGACCTTGAAACATAACTAAAACCCATAATGGGTAGCTAAGTATCATAAAATGGAGCAACAAGCCCCTGAAGTTAACACAGTTAGTGAAAAAAATGCTAGATAGGATGTGGAAGATTCTTCTTCCAGTCCTAATAATAGTAAGCATGCTGCAAAAATATTTTAAAAGGATAAGGGTAGAAATGTGATGGACAAGCTGGTGAAAACTCCCACTGACCCTAGTGGCTGGCTGCGAGGCTGCCTCTGGTGGCTAATACCCATTTGAAAGCCCTGGTTTCTCTTCAGATTTGCAGAACATAGACATTGTATGATGTCCTGGACTGAGGTACAGAACTAAGGTACCAAAGGATGGGTAAAGTAAACACATAATTTTCATCCTGCTCAAGAAACTCAGAGACAGGTGGCGTCATCCGTATCAAATATAAATCTTCTCCCACAACCAGAAAATTGGCAAAGAGAGAGAAAAAGGTAACTGCTGTGAAGTAGGCTTTCTAGGTAGGTTGACTCTGTGATGTTTGTAATTTCTGCTGCCTGTGAGCTAGAATATAGATACGATAATAAATATCCCTTTTCAGTGTTAGCAATTCAAACCTATGGTGTGAATTCTTGTCTTAAAGACTTCGGAATGATGTGTGAATGACAGGGAACCCATACTTTGTTTGCAGAAAGTTTCCCTCAAATGTATATACAACTTTGCAGTTCCTTGGAGGGGGGAGAAAAAAATATTCAGATGGTATACTGAGCTAAGGTCACATAAGACAAACCTTTTTTTACTGTGAAGGTGACTGAACACTAGATCAGGTTGCCCAGAGAGGCTGTGAAGTCTCCATCTGTACTGATAATCAAAATTCAACTGGATGTTGCCCTGTGCAATTTGTTCTGGTAAAACCTTGTCTGAACAGCAAGCTTGGACTAGGGGAATCTCCAGAGGTCCCTTCACACCTCAGCTATGGAAAAGTCTGTCCTATGCTTAGCAACTTAGGAAATGAATGTCAGACATAGAACAAAGCAGCAACTATCATCAGTCCTGATTCAGGTGGCCTTTGCTTGACTGTATATGGCCTAAAATGCTGCCATTTGACTTTTGCTGTTTTCCAGTATGAGAAGTAAGTCATTGCAAGCCATCATTGCAAGCCCAGGAAAGCAAGAAGTCGAAGTGTGCGTTTGCTGACCTGTTTATTTGAGCAGAGGTTCAGCAGCATAGCGAGGTAGTTGCAGATGTACCACTGACAGAAGTGTCAGGATAAGTCCATTACAAGTACATGGGAAAATTCCTAATAACTTGTGAGTGGGCAGTGAAAAAGCTTTAGCAGATGCAATAGCAGCATGTGTTGCTGGCCCTGTGTGCCCTTGGAAAACTGAAAAATACCTCTCCATTGATTCGGTATCTCTTGTAGGCAGTTGATGAAATGCCACTATTCTTCGAGCACAACATGCAGAACCATCACTGTAGTGACTGCTCTGGAGAGATTTACAGCTTTTTTGAGCCTTGGCAACACAGATAGGGAAAGGTTATCTTCATGTCTCCTCTTCTGCATCTGCTGACAGAGAATTGCTTCTCACTGGCTACATAGGAGAGATTTAGGATCTTTACTCTTCAGGAGTGTACGATTTAACATCTACCCCACATTCAGCAGTGTGAGTGACTGATCACATTTCAACAGGAGGAGATGTGACATTGCTTTTAGAAGTTGCAAGTATTTAATTTCATCAGTTTTTGCCTGCTTTAGCTGGAGGTTGAGAAGAAAGTATATGAAACAGCTCACTGCTAAATAATTAGCTGAGGTTGATAGTGTGTGTGTAATTGCTGTAGATTACAATTTGATTTTGTGATGCGCTTGAAAAGGTACTTGTCTTTCTTTGAGTAATTTTACACTTTAGAAACCTTCTCAATGATTAGGAGGGGTTTGGTCATGGTTTTTGGACAGAAGAGAAGGAAAATAGTGGAGGCCAAAGACAAGTGTGATTTTTCCACAAGTATTTTTTCAGAAGCATGTTTAAAGGACAGTTGTGGAGGGAGATGAGTCTGCAAAGCCTCGGCCCTGGAGGGCTGTTCCCTAAGATAAAGCAACACTGCTTGGTCATGGTGACCAGGCTGGTGATCCCCTCATGCATTGGTACTCCATGTAGATTCTTTGTAATCCATTGGTCTTTCCCCCTTGGTACCACCCTTGCCTTCCCCATAAAACCCCAGCTTCTGCCCAGTTCAGCATGGTGTGGCTGTCCCTGGCCTCCTTCGCAGAAGGTTGCCAATAAAGGCTTCCTCTGTGAAACAGCTACATGGCACTCCTGTCTGTTGTCTCTGCGTCGGCCTGGGTAACCTTGCAAGCTGAGCTGAAATCACTAAAAGCTGAAATCACTGCTATGGAGCTGACCACCTGAAGCCACAGGCTGTGCTTGCTCAGGTTGCCTGGTGGCTGGAGAACTGCCTGAGACCCCTCCCTGGAAGGCTGTCCCTTGTGGGACCTCTCTCTCCAGGGAGGTTGGCGGCAGTCTCAGGTCGGACAGACCTCCAGACCGGCCGCTACAGACAATGCCAGGAAGGGATGAAGATGAAAGCATCCACTGAAGTGATGCAGGAATTAGAAGGGAATCCTGTCTTTTTGTGGATTTACTCAGTGAAATCCTGGTTACTGAAAAACATCAACCCTTTCAAGATTTAGACCTTCAAAGGTAGGTACAGACTTTGTTAGCATTTCAGTAAAAGAGTGTACAGACATGAAGATTGTACTAAAATAATCCAAATTTTTTGGTATTTCTACTTTTTCCCTCACCAACCTGTTCTTTTCACTGAAAAGAACTGTACTCTTAGATTAAGGATGCTGTTTCGGTGCAATCATCAGCTCTTGGAAGTAAGAGCTGCAGGGGGACACGATGGATAACCACATGGCTAGACTGTAGCCTAAAAAAATAAAACCAGGAAAGACCCTGGCCCTGAACAAGCTAAAAATTATTAAATTCTAGTCCAGTACAGGTAAAAGCACAACACCTAAATGCAGATGAAAAAAAAAGGAGAGGTAGAAATAGGTAGTGGTTTGATGAAGCTGTGACAATGGCTTATAAAGAAACAAAAGAAGTGGCATGGGTCATTGTGAAAATAAACAATAGATAAATATAGCTGGAGCAAGAAAGCATTGCCTTTTTTCCAAATGTCTGGGACATTTGGAGTCCCAGATGGAGCAAGAGTCTGGATCTCGATGAGAATGTGGACAGAACTGATTAATAAAGAAAAGCCTTTCTTGAAATGAACAAGTATCTGCTTCTCTGAAATTGCTGCACCAACAGTTGAGCCAAGGACATGGTTTAGTGCTTAGTAGGGGCTACAGGACCTACTTCCTGCACATGCCCCTGTGGGGTCAGGGAGCAAAAGGAACCTCCAGTCCCTTGCAGGGGTGAGTAAGAAGGTGTAACACAATTTGGAGGATTATGTTTCCCCCAAAACATAAGTCTCTCCTGAGCTACAGATAAGCTACTCTTGGCTGCAGATAGAGAGTCTGGATTCCCATTCTTCATCATCACCTTAAGAGCAGCTCAGGCAAACTTGGGTTTAGGCATGAAGAGGGGAAACTGTTGTGCTTTGTCTCAAATCCATGCTCTCAGGAGGGAGGTGTGTTGATGTCTTTTTCACCGACATAAACAGCTTGAGGAAATAAGATTTCTGACAGCCCACGGAAGCTTTTACAGACCTTGAGTGAATCAAGCCAGGTAATCAAGCTAATAGGGAGGTATCAGAAAGATGAATCACTGTGATTTATATTGTGTGACAGCTGGAGTCCTCCTTTGTACTTGGCACTGTACAAAGCACATACTAGAGGATGATCCTTGCCCTTAATTCTTGCTGTCTAATGAGAGTATGGACTGCTACAACTTGTAGAAGTGGGAGCAGGGCTGAATTTTAGTAGCTGAGATCAGTAGTGCTGGTTCACTTCTGGAATACTTCACAGGTCAACAGAAGGTTATGGTAATTGCCTACATGGCCAAGCTGTTGCATGTGGTCTTTTGACAAGCACGGCATGAGAACTTTTATTCACACTTTATCATATTAGAGCCAAAATTCTTGTTAGTGTGATCTTGTCCTTTTGTATGTTCCCACAGAATCTGTATATTCTTCCTGTTTGGGTGACTAAATTTCTCTTTCACTCTTAAAGACTGATGAAAATTTTAGAACTTAAGTGAAGTATCTGGGATTTATAGTGATTGTGACCTGGTACTTCATAAAGACAGTGATGTTATAAATAATGAATGACGGGACTGCAGATTAATACCACTGAGATGACCACAGTGCAACCAAATGTTCTTCTTACCATACATATGGAGCCACAAATCTCTATTTGGATTTTTATAAATGCTCTTTCTAAAAAAATTTCTCATAGAAACAAAGCATCCCAAACATGACTTGCTGGTATTTTTAGGCTAGGTTTTTCCTTACTTGCTTTCAATTATGCTGAAAAAGGTTCAAATGATCAGTGATCTCTTACAGCTTTTAAAACCAGAAATTAATTAGCTTCTGTTTTGAGAGCAGAGAGTGTTTCAGATTCAGGATGTTTCTTCTTCCTTGCTATTCTGATCATGCACACCTCCAAAGCTACTAGTACTTCAGGTAGCTGTTTCATGTAGGGTGTCATGTCAACAGTTTTCAGGTCTGCATTTCTTATAAGGACAAGTTCCTTATGTATCACCATTTTTCCGTCCTGCTGTTGGCTCTTGCGGTGTCATTTCCTTCTGTTCTTGTTTCCTCCTTCCCACACACCTCCCTTCTTGTAGATTCACAGCATGATCACAGGCTAGAGCCTAAGCCAGAGCTCGAGTGGAGCAGTTTGCAGCCATGGGGGTTGCAGTTACCATGATTGAGACTGACTGTAAGAATAAAGCTTTCCACTTTTTTGAAGCATCTTCATGGCTACCGGGAGAAGCTCTGTGACATAGCAGTAGCCCTAAAGGAGGCTAAAGACACAGACACAAAATCAAGAATATTTCCTGCAGCATATTCAGATGCCAGACAGGACTTTTTCCTAGCTAGTCCAGGAAATTTTAATGGGCAGTCCTAACCTGGCTCACCATTCCTTTTCCTTTTCCACTGTTTACACAATTCAGATTTAAATAGGCACATAGCACCTCCTAACAACTTGTTAACAACGGAATTCCTCTTGCAATTCATTTTTCCCTTCCCACCACAAGCTCCACTGTGCCTGTGCAAACACCTGTGCCACAGCCTCTGCTTTGCATTAGCAGCCTTGCTTGAGCTTGGCATACACTGTACCTAATACATGTAGTTTGTATTAGTGTTCCCTTTTTGATCAGCCTGTGTGAGAACCCAGCAAACAGGAAGGTAGCCACCCTCTTAGGTTGATAGTTCTCTGGTGGCAAGCGTTCTCACCCTGTTGTCCCAGCTCTTCTCAGCCAGTTGCACCATATTTAGCGCAAATTTGGAGCTCAGCCAAGCTGACAGTCAAAGTTCCTCATGATAAAGCCTCCAACAGCAGGAGGCTCCCGATGGTGTTGTCATTCTCATGCCTACTGATCAGGTTTTTATTTTTTGCCCTTATACATGGGATATGCTAAACATGAGATGGAGGAACGGGTAGTTCTTAGACATTCATCATGAAATATGATACATATCTGAGTGCTACAGATTTTCATTTTCCTTTACCAATTGTAGCAGCTGAAGCAGTGGTCCCTACAGTGAAGTTGTATCATGATTTCTAGTCCAGTTTTCTTTTTCAAACTGCTTCTGAATTCCTGAAACTTTTGCTATCTGAAGTACTCGAGGCTTTGTCTCTATTTTAATCAGAGTCAACCAATTTTTTTTCACTTTTCTCTGAAAAATGATTGAAGACTCCCTCAAAATCAAATCAGGCAAGTTACAAAGTTTGTTAGCTGTACAAACAAAGTACCCTCATTCTGGGAATGGAAACACAACGTGAAAGCAGTCTTTGGTCAGGCATCATATATTTCGTTTCCACTGGCTTTGGCTTCATTAGACTCCCAGGCAAATGGTGAATGTGTGGATTTGCTAATTGTTTAAGTGAAGTTAAAGTAAGGAGTTTACTCTTCTTTTGTAGACAGGTGAATGTTGTCACTTTTAGGTAAAGCTTCCACCGTTGTTCAGAGGATCAGTAAGGCTTCTGTAGGTCAAACTTAACTTTCTGAATCTTCAGTGGTTTTGTTTCAAGAAGTCTGTGAGCTCCATATGCTGTAGCTGTACTCAGTATTAACTCAAGTATTGAGACGGGTGTGGGAATAAGCCCTCAGCCCTCCAGCTGGCACTGAAGTTGTTGTTCACAGAGCTGCATGTCAGTCTTGAGCTGCTTGGAGATGTGTATGGAGAGGGGTAGCGGCCGGATCAGTTCCATCAGCAGCTGAAGCTGGCTTGCAGCAGCTTGAGTCTCCCCGAAGGGTATCATGATAACCTCTAATCCTGTCCTAGAGTGGGACACAGCAGGAAATGCCAGGCTCTGTGCAGAGCAGCTTTACACTGGCAGAGTCCTTCACATGGAAGGATTTCCTGCAGCCTGTTCATTATTGCTGGAGTGGAAGAACACAAAGGCAGCCTGGTAGCTCCAAGGATCTGGAATCTAGACTTCAGGGGCTGTGTGGGAGGTCTGAGGGTCAAAGGCCCAGACCCAGGCATGCCAATATGCTCTTCCTCTCACCTGTATCAGACTCCCATCTCTTTCCCACTTCTGCAAAAACTCCTGGATGTTTTGAGAAAAATTGCTGGCCTGGCTGTCCGCTGCAAGGGTATGGGAGATGAGGTCATGTGGGAAAAAGGCTCCAGTGGAGCCAAGGGGAATGTGGAATTTGGACAGCAGCCAAATTCAGATTACTTTTACATGGCCATCTGCACCTGTGTTTGTGGGGGCGGGGTTTTCTGATGTTGTTGAACTGACTCAGCAGTTGTACACACAAAGGCTGGCAAGGTTTCTCCCTACTCCTCTCATCTGCTCAGTGTCCCTGCCAACACCCCATCATTACCATCCAGGTGCAAGTAATCTCTATTGAGAAATCAGAAGATCTCATCCCAGGAATTGACATGAAACTGACAGTGGAGTAGCAACTGCTGAGGTGCTACATCCGGAAAATATTGGCTCGTTGTGTAAAATGCCTGTCCGTGAAGCACCGTGCCCTGGAACTGTGGTCTGGAGGGAAGAGCACACATGGTTTTCTGTAAGCCCTAGCCTGCTTTCAACACAGGCCCATAAAAGGAGGTGTTGGTGGTAGTGAGGCAATCTGCTCTCTCCACAGCGCCCGAGTGGACTTGTCTGTTCTGGGACTGTCTCTGAAGGATTTCCTTTATTCTCAGTTGTGGCTTGGGTCTGTAATGCAAACAGGAACAGAAACAGAAATTACTGGGTTTTATAAGCACACCAGAAATGTGCTTGTACTTATGAAGACAAAGAGGCTAGATACATGTTCCAAGTAGCCTTAAAATAAAGAAGAAACTTAATGCATAGACAAATGTAGAAGAAAAGTATAAAAATAAAATATAAAAAAATACAGAGTGATAGAGTTGAATGTAGGCGGCAATATTGCCTCTTGGTTTGCAAGAAGGGAAGATTTTCCATATCTATGAAACAGGCATCACTAGCATCTGTACCATTCTCTGCTTTATATTCAGCCAAGAAGGTAAATCAGGGACAGGCAGAAGTTCAGAGAGCTAGAACCAGCTCCCTAATGGCCCTGCTGTCCTTTGTGTGGACACCAGCTTGACACAGAAGGCTGTGAGACATGTACTGCTCACACTCTAACTCCCCTCTTTATGTGGGAGTATACTAATAAGCATATTTTTCTGACCCCCAAATGACCAACCTCATGTAAACTGCCATGGGAATTCCATGCTCTCCAGTGAGATAGTTGTGTTGTGCAGAGATGAACTGCCAAAGAGAAAATATCCAAGTAAACAAACATATGCTTAGTGACCTAATTAAGTAGACTGTTTATATTCCATTCAAGTATGAGACCACTTCAGTTTATTTCCTCTTCTGCATTCTAATTTTGCGGTCAGAAGTATAAACAGCTGGCTGTGGAGTTTTTGTCTCTCAACAACTGACCCTGTCAGACACTGAAAATATGGCTAAGATATGAGGTGTCAAGGAGTATCAGCAAACCTTTCACTTCAGAGAGAAGTGGAAATGATAATTATTCCACTGATCTCAGCTTAGTTCCTTACATTTTTCCACATCATCTAATAACTCAGGTAAGGAGCCTATACACTTAGGAATAAGAGAAGTGTTTTCAGTGGAGTTCATTAGCCAATTAATTGCAATGTATAATAAAATAGTCACAATATAATGTTTATCAGAATTTGTTGCACGGTATCGGAACAATAAGGCCTAATGTTAATAGCAGAGCAAAACTATTTATAGAGAAGAATTGTTTATAGCAAAAAAATTATTTGAGGCCAGTTCCTGCCAGGATGCAGGGCTGTCCTGCCAAACTCAATGTGGTCTCAAATAAAGGCCATCCACATCTATGCCAAAGGATGTGCAGAAATGTAGGCATAAATATATGTGCAGTAGGTCTGTGCATAACTTACCTCAGGTTTGTATGTCCATAAGCTTAAGTTGTTCCAAAAGTGAAATTTAAAAGTGAAGAGAGAAGAGCAGTGTGAAATTGATTGAGAAAGTCATAATTTGCTATTTAGGAGGACAAAGATGGAGAAGTTTGATGCAGTGAATAATTAGTGCAGTCTTACAAGGAAGAGGCATTTGCAGGACGTGTTGTGTCAGTTCTTTTTCTAGACAACATGTTGGTTACACACAGTAGCAGTGTAGTAAAATGGCATTTATTTAGGCATAAATAATTAGGGAAGAATGCAGCTTTCATAAAAGAACATGCATTTGGTGTAATACTGCTGTTGCGCCCATGCCACTAAAAACCGGCTGCTGTTTGAACTGCGTCTCAACTGGAGTAGTTGCACAGCCAGAGGGCTTCAATGAATGATGTCCTGTTAGGTCTGAAGCCTGTTAAACTCCCAACAATCAGCAGTAGAAATTTCCATCAGTTATGAAGTTCAGCAGTGAGTCAGTGATGTTACCCACTTTTGAGGGCAGAGAGGGGTATGTATGTACCTTCACACAAATTCATATACATGAAACAAAGATTTCTTTGTTTTGTCTATTGGATTTGCTATAAATCACTTAAATGGGACAGTAGGGAAGTGTGTTCTGTGCTGTAAATAACAAAGGAGTATACTGGCACTCATCATAAAATAGTACCATTTCACTGAGATAAATCATATCAGTGAGTTCATCAGTTAACCAGTTAAACATGCATGAAGCTCTGTGAGTACTTTATAGCAGTTTTGAAATATGATTGTATACTTACATTAATAGAACTATAATGGCTTTTTTAACAATATACAGGAGTCCAGAACTTGCATAGTTATGTTCATGTCTGTATACATATTTATATATTTTCAGTTTCATGAATAATCCAGGACTGAAATTGTGTTCCATTACTTCCAATCTTTTAATATAAGTAGGATCATCTGAGCCAAACTTGAGGAATACTCTTCCTCTCAGACCCTGCTGCTTACACAGAAAAAAGTTTCAGGATTGCGGGAAGTCATTCTTCAGGCTTCTCCCAGCCTAGTTCTCTCCTCTTTTGATGTCCTCAGATGATCCCAAGGACTTTGGGGGCTTTTTGAGCTCAGCTCAGAGCTGCCTGCCAGTCCCATTGGGTGCCATTTCCTCTTCAAAGAGCTATTCCTGCAGCTGCTCCCTTCTGTGCAGGGAGCGGAAGCCTTTGAAATAGCTGCAGCTTTGCTGCACAGTCTGTTGAAACAGCTCGCATCAAAAAGGAGAGGAGAAGTGCTTGTATCTGTTTAAATTAATTATAGAGGCTCCAGCAGAAATGTGAAAGCAAACAGTGAGGAGACCTGATTTGTAGGATACTTCTTAGAAAATCGATTACTAATCTCTGCATCAACTTTCTGCTCCTGGCACAGAATGAAGCAGCTGTGCCAAAAATTCTTTTTACAGGAAATGTTCTCCAATGGGACAGACAGACAACGTGTGATCAGCTCAATAGCTGCAGTGCTGCCAGGGAGCACCAAAGGGAGGTTAAATCATCAGCTGCTTTGATAATGGAAAGATTCAAACCTGTAAACAACATGAAAAAGTCACTTCAAAAATTACACCAAAACATCACATCTTTATTCTCAGGCTGGACAGTCTCTGAAGTCCCCTGATTTGCCTGAGGTACTGGTTTGGCCCTGCAGCAACCCAGAAACTAGGCCCCATAGGAGTCCCTTCTCTCTGCCTTCCATTGTGTGGGAGGTGCTGCATAGAGAGTGGTCATGCCCAGCAGTGATTGCAGATGAACTGTGGGGAAGAGGATATTACATCAGGTGAGTGTGTGATGAGTTTCTTACCCTGTGATGGAGATCAGAAATTGTCCTGGAACATGCTGAAAAATAGAAGGATTGAAAGCAGGATGGGTTTGTGGGTTTTTTTGACCTTCAAGTCAGCTTTGTTGCTTCCAGGTGTGATGGAAGGGCAGATGAACTGCGTTCACTGCCCTGCGTGAGGCGCTAACATTGGTCAGACTGACAGACTATTAAACTGTTTTGACCAGGAGAACTGGAGAAGACCCTAAAGACAGCAGAATAATTACAGCCTTTCCAGAAGCCCTGTAAGGCTGAGACTCATGACAAGTACATGCTGTCCTGTACGTCAAATGAGAGAGATGTTACACAGCAACCACCTTGAGAGGTGTTTGAACTACAGTGTCCTTGACTGTGTGGTGCCAGCATCCTTCATATGAACTCATCAAAAGCAGTGAGCTTGGGTTCAAATGTTATGCTAAAAAGTGGGTTCACTCTTAACTGTAAGATTCATCAGAGGTTTTGCCTGAAAGGAACTGACTTACAGGAAGACGCCTGGTCTGCATATCTGATATGGGGAAATAGGTACTATTTCCCTCTACTTTTTTATTGCTTTGGTTTGATATTTGTGTTTGTATGTAGAATATACTGTGGAAATTAGCTTACCAGTAGCAGTGCGGGTGCTTTTTTACATCTGCATTCAGTAATACAGGCAGGCTTTGGAAGTAGATGGTTTGGGTTTCATTGCTTCACACATTCCTCAGCTGTGGTTCAAGTCTGTTGTTGCTTTGGCTTAGGGGTCTGGGGACATTGTGCCAACAGCAGAAACTGATCTCAAGTGTCAGATGTATGACAGATACTGTGGCATGAACTTCTTAGGTGGCATCTCCTCATTCCTCAGTTGCCCTTTGAAAGGGTGAAACAATCTTTTAGCCAGAATTTCTCTAGCTCTTTTGTCCCAGCTCTGGGGCTTGAATTGCTGCTGATTTTAGAGTCATGACATAGTTGGATATGAGCAAATACTGGAATAATGATGATACTTGAGGATTCAGGGTTCAGCAGACACCTAAGGTGCATGCACCAGTTTAGGAAGAGGAACTCTGGATTTTAATAAGCGGCTGATATTTCAGAGGCCAAAGCAGGGTTTTGAGCTTCTCTCATAAGAAAGAAGCCATGTTCAAGATACCAGGCTTGGATGCTTCTGAAGTTGCCTTCCATGGATAATGCTCTTAACAGAAGGAAAGATATTTTCCATCTCTTATCTTGCAGGATTCTTCCATGCTTTTGCTGAACTGGGAGGAACAAGTTCATTTTGGGGCAATAATGGAGATAGCTTTTCTCATAATGTACCAGTCTTAATAGCATATTCTGTCTGCAGTGTTTTTCTCTGCCTGGTACATTTGTCTGCACTAAATCAGGGTGAATTTATAATCTTTTACTTCTGGAGGAGGTGGCAGGAAGGCAGATGACTACAGCACCTCTTATAGAATATTATTATAAAAGAAGTGTGAATTACCTCCTAGCCTCTCATGAAAATTTGATTTGAATGACATTTTCAAGGTGTTGTTTCTAAGACATTCAGTAATTGTCATTCATCCATGAATGGTTAGTGAGATGAATAACAAAAAGTTGTTTTGGATTCATAGGAGGAAGTGTTAAAAAATAACATTTGGAAAAAACCCTGGTTATGCTAAATTCTCCTGTATATCTAAACAGCACCAAGGTTATCTAAGTGGTTTTAGGTAATCCAGTAATTGTGAAAAAGAATATTTGAGACATAGAAATGGAAAGATCATTTCCATTTGTGTGTGGACTCTTAAGAGTTACCTGACATGGGCAGATCCATACGGTATTATGGCAGTGTGGATTTGAGGAGAATAAAGCAAGCCTCCTTGCTGGCCATTCTTTAGGCAGATAAAATATAGCAGCATTGCTTTTGAGTTAATTCATCCTTTCAGCTAGCACGTCAGAATTCAAACATGGCAAAGAGAGAAGAAGGAAATGAGTGCATCTTAGAGGACTTCATCTTTGGGTGAAACCTTGAAACTAATTGACCTGCAAGGAGAGAAATACTTGGAGGTATTTGCATGTAGGCTTTAGGAAAATATTACAATACAATCTTACAATAGATTACAATCTTACAATAGATTTCTTTCTGAAAATATTATAAAGAGGTGGTGTGCCTCAAGAAACCAGAATAATTCATCAAGATTTAAAGAAGATCCATGTAGTTCTCACAGGCACATGCTAATAGGTGAAAACAACAATATGTGTTATTTTGAAGTTGCATGACACTTTAAAATTGCTGGTATCTTAGGCTGAAAATGAAAGGAATTATATAAATACAAAACCTCTCCCTGAGCAGCACTGGCACAGCATCAGCACTGTCTATTTAACATTTGCCCCCCATTAGGGGGCTGGAGTGGGCAAGTTCCCGCTGTGTTCCCCCTGGGAGGGGACACAGCCAGGCCAACTGAGCCAAATTAACCAAAGGGATATTCCATAGCATATGACATCAGCCCAGATATAAGAGCCAAGGGAGGGAAGAGGAACGTGGAGGGGGTTGTTATTTCACAACATTCGCCTTCTGGAGCAACCCCTGTGTGTGCTGAAGCCTTGCATCCCAGGAAATGGCTGAACATCACTTGCCAATAGGAAGTCGATACGAAACTTTTTTCTTCTTTACTTATGCACATACAAACTTTTGCTTTAGTAAAATGCTTTATCTCAACTATTGGTTGTTTTGCATCTTGTTTTCTCTCCCCTGTTCCACTGGGAAAGAAAATGATAGAGTGGTTTGGTGGGCACCTGATGTCCAGCCAAGGTCAACACACTACAGATACATACATCCTCCAGAAATAGCATTAGCAGTGCTGAGCTTCCATCCTGTAGGTCTGATTCCCAAAATTTATATCTGCACAAAAGCAATCAGTTGTCTTGGTTTGAAAGACAGGTGTCTGCCAGGGAAGGCAGGAGTCTCCTTTGGAGTGAAAAACGTAAACCTCCTCCCTCCCACCCCGGCCTGGCTAGATGGCCAGGCTCAGAGAGTGGTGGTGAATAGTGCT